>JFZS01000159.1:0-57842 GCA_000709145.1 Balansia obtecta B249
CCTGCGTTTGTGCGGTGGAGCCAGCCTTGTGCCTTGCGTCTTTATCTTTACTGCGGTGACGTCGAGCCGTAGCCGTGGCCGTCCAGACTCGACTTGATTTTGATTTGATGTTCGTTTAATACAAACGGGGAAAGCACGACATCTGCCCTCCACCTCCTCCACCTCCTCCACCCCGCCGGAACACTCGCTGCCACTCGCTGCCACTCGCTGCCACTCGCTGCCAGCTGCCACTTGTTTTTGGTGCTTATGCGCTCAACTCACCCACTACTCACCGAGACCCCGCCACCCAAAATAGCCCTAGCCGGGCCTTGGCAGCCTCACCCGCCTCGCGTCGCATCCCAGGCAGAAGAATGTGAGGAGAAGCTTCTGCCACAACGACGCAAAATCTTTTCATCCCTTCCAACTAGAGCATCCGCAGAAGCACACTTTGCAGTCGCCTCCACCATGGCCTACAACAGACCCTACGATCCTGACGCGTTGCCAAGGTGTGTTGTTGTTCCTCCTCTCGACTTCTCGCCGTGGTTTTCACTACCCTGCCGGCGCGCAAAAGTCTTGACGACGTCGCGACCTGGGGAGAAAAACCTGAGCCAAAGCTGACTCTGCTGTCCGTCTACTTGTTTCTGCAAAGGTTCGCCGAGCCTGATCAAGTAAGTAGGACCGCTCACGCCCGTTTTCCTCCACGAGCGACGACGTGTAGACGCATCTTGCCCATCTTTTTCATTGACCAAAGCTGTCTTCTCAACCTCTGATAGAAGCCGGGATCCGCCCCTCCCCAGCACAGCCGATACGAAAACAAACCTCCTCCAGCAGCTCCTCGTGATGATTATCCCCCACGGCACCCTCAACTCA
Source organism: Balansia obtecta B249 (assembly GCA_000709145.1). NCBI lineage: Eukaryota > Fungi > Ascomycota > Sordariomycetes > Hypocreales > Clavicipitaceae > Balansia > Balansia obtecta. The sequence continues at coordinate 850 of JFZS01000159.1, forward strand.
CCCACAGCCAGACTTTCCACTCGGGGACCGCATCTGCGTCACGACCAGCTCCGGCGTTACAAAACCGACCACCCCCGCAGCAACAACACCCGCCGAGCTCTCGTTATGCTGGACCTCCACCATCACCAGCTCTGGACTCGACATCGGGATCGGACCCCACGCTGTTGCCATTGTTTCGCGCTGTCGACAAGGACGGTAGGTTCACAATCATCTCACCCGTCTCACCCCCCCCCCCCCCCATGCCATGCTTCTAGGAGGCGACATCTGAACTAACAACTTGTCCAACCAGGAACCGGGCAGTTATCCGAAAAGGAGCTTTCTGCCGCTCTCGTAAACGGCGACTGGACGGCGTTTGACATTCAGACCGTACGCATGATGATTCGCATGTTCGACTCGGACCGCAATGGAACCATCAACTTTGACGAATTCTGCGGCCTATGGTCCTTTCTTGCCTCGTGGCGAACGCTCTTTGATCGGTTTGACATTGATCGTAGCGGCAACATCTCTCTCCAAGAGTTCACAGACGCCCTTATTGCGTTCCGCTACCGTCTGAGTCCCCAATTTGTCGAGCTTCTCTTCCGAACTTACGACAAACGCAACGAAGGGGTCATGAGCTTCGACTTGTTCGTGCAAAGCTGTATTTCTCTCAAACGTATGACAGACGTATTTAAAAAGTACGACGACGATCGCGATGGCTTCATCACGCTGAGCTTCGAGGATTTCCTCAGTGAGATATTGAAGCAACTCAAATAAGAGTCTTGCAAGGAACGGGGCTTGTGGCAGAACGGCTGAATCTTGACGACCGATCTGGGTTCAATCAACGGTCACGGAAGATTGGTGTCGACGGCAGCATCATGGTATCCTCCCTTGTAGGAACTGGATCCCAGAGACTTGGCAGAAATATAGTGTGGCGGGGGCACGGCATGTTGTTGTGTTGGATGAACCATTTAAACTAGGACTGTGCAGGCAGTTGGGCCCAAATTTCTTAGCCTTTTCCTCTCGTTAGCAACCTAATGGTACAAAATTCAGGGAAGGCTTTGTGTAAAGCTTCGTAAAAGAATACAGGAAAAAAGGGTTGGAAAGTAACAAAACATCCGTCGGCTAAAGCTTGACAAAGTTTCTTTATTCGAGTGGGGCAGAACCGAGGGAAGGCGGCCAAGATTTCCGCAACCTGGACACCAACAGAACCGAGAGGCAAAGAGTTGAGCCAGCCAGCCAGCCAGCCAGCCAGCCAGCAGGTAAGCTCGAGCTACCACCCACCGCAGCAGGCCGGAACTGGCTCAATCTCTAGGTCGACTTATTCGCCGGCGCATTCTGTCCCGCCACTTGGTATATGGCGGATGCTCAGGCACGTCTGTTCATCTTGCAAAGGCAAAACCGCCGGCCATATACCCTCGCTGGTCACCGTCACATCCTCGTCGACATTCAAAGCGAGGACTTCTGTTGGTCTCTCGACCTTCTTTCTCCGTTTAGGTCCGGCTGTAGGACTTGCCTCGAACTTCTCGGACGCTCCGTGTACCAGTTCCCGCACTTCGTCTCGGGTGTGTCTTTTACGACGGGCAAATCTCTTGGTCAACCCGTTCATACTCTTGTCTGCATCGCAGGCCCGAATCCAGACTCTCGCCCCCAGCTTGGCGACAATTTCTTGGCCGTCTTCGAAGCCGCTGACTAGGTTACGTCCCAGCCACCAAGGCTTCGATACGGTATCGAAGCTATGCAGCAGCACGGTGAGTGGGAGTGCTGCTTCTGCCAGGAGGTTAGAGGTGGCGTATGCCTCAATATCATGATACGATATGCCGTGAGGAGAGAAGATGAGAGACACGCAACGGTCTTTAGCGTGAGGAGAAAGGGATGCCATGGATCGTGTTGTTCGAATTGATCGCGAGACAGGCGTCGTCGGTGGTGTAAGTGCTGAGAAGGACGGAAGTCGTGGCAATGTAGCAGATTCGATCATGGCAGATTGAGCATAGTCGCCTCCTTTTGCTGCAGTTGATAGCGAGGTGATCAAGTTGCTCATCGGCCTGGTGGAAATGGACCGCGCTGAAGAGGGAGGTTGATATGTGATGCCTACTGCTGAATGCAAGCCCTTTCTATCTCGTGTCTGGGCAATTAATGCAACTGTGACTCGGCCCTCGTCTCCTCCAACCACTCTTGGGGCGATGGGCATCCTTATCACGTTGCTTCGACTAGTCTTTCGAGGGTCTTTCCATCGATGGAGCTTCATGACTCTCCCTTCTTCGAAGCACCGCCAATTTCGGATCACTTTGGCTGCGGCAGGCTCGGCAAGTATGAGTGGCTTAGCACCGCGGCGTGCGAATTGCCGCAATGTAGCTTCGTCGCAATGGTCATTGCGACTGTTGCTGATGATGATCAAATCGGGCTCGGGTAAGTCTGTCGGAGATACACATGTCCTTGGACCGTGAGCATAAGAATAAGAGGAGGTCTGCAGGGAAGCTGGACCTGTCAGACAAGGATCGAGTAAGATTCGAAACGACTCGTTGGAATGTGCTCCGTCGGACAGGTTCAGCTCTATGGGCTCAAACGTGAGTAGAAATGAAGCATCGGCGTTGAGTTGTTTGATGGTAAGAGCCATGGCCGAAGTCGATTGCATCAAGCTCATATCCCGATAGCTCTCAAGAGGGGCAATCTCTCAATGAAAGAAGAGGGCGCTGAGTAGAATCATGGACAACTGTGAGCACATGTTATCAGAGGTCATTCTGCCGCTGTGTTCCCATTAAGCGTCGAAATGAAGGTCGCTAATAAGACACATACCAGCCTTTAACCGCCATGTCTCAGTTCGCCCTCTTCCCCATACTTTGTGCTTGATGATGTGGGGGGTACAGCAGTGCAGCAACGCCCTGATCACGTCCGGCATTAGCTCATTATGTTGATCTATGCCAGTCCGCCAGTACTGGTAGAAGCTGTGGACGAAATTGTCAGTTGGTTTCACAGACCGCTTCCTTCCAACAAGTAGTACAGCCTGCAAGGAACGGGTGACGGAGTTGACATGGATTGGCGTGGATTGGCGTGGATTGACGAATCGGAGGCAGCTTGGCTCTTGAGAAGGCCCTGCTCGTGTCAAGGGTGCTCCGGTATGCTTTTCTCCAGATTCTCAAAAAACAAAAAACATGGATTGATTTGATGTCACATACCTTGGGCAGCACGTGTTTTCGTGTGGCCACATACCAGTCAGACCAGTCAGCGGAGGGGCTGGGCTAGGCTAGGCTGGCTCAAAGTCTTGTTCCTTCCTCATCCGCCGTCAGAGGCTTCAGTCAGGTCGCCCATCCAAGACACCCTCTCGTGTCTTTCAATGGAACCGAAGTTAACATGGAGACATGGTCGCGTCCTTCCGAAAACTGCAGTTGCAGTTCAGATGTTACCAGGACAGGATCAGAGGAAATAAACGACTGCTTGCCCCTCTACAGACTACAACGTTACTATTCGCACGCGTAAGCAATGAATGTGTCAGCCATCTCTCAAACTGTGAACATGTGGAGGAACGAACTCTGGCCCCTTTTCAATATCAATGAATTTTTTTTTTTTTTCCTTCCCTCTTGATGATGCTTCATCAACAACCACTGCCGCTGCTAACCAGCTTCTGCCGAGCCACAACTCCTGGGAGTACAGCAGTCCCCTGCCAGAGAAGCTCCACTTGATCTGGCGGGGCAGGTACCATCGACTGAGAGTTCTGACACACGCGGGGTCACCGCCTGGCAGTTCAGATAAAGCTGTCAAGCTGGGCTTATCGCCAGGCTCCCGAAGCTCGCACAATCAACAGAATTCAGCTCGCCGACGTGGAGAGAACCCTGAAAGCTGGCCCGGGATATGAATGCAAAATCAATGATAACCTCGTCTCCGACTCTGGCCTGCAGACCTCAGCATGCGCTGATCCTGTCCCACCTGTAACCCTGAGGGCCGCGGAGAGAGCCACAGAACTCAAGTATGTTGACTGTTCCAGGGCGACGCCGGATCTGTCAAGGTGGGGGGGAGTACGTAGAGTGATGTCAGCAGCGCAGGATTGTGTGACGGAACCTGTGACGGAACACGATTGACTCCACCCCCTTGCACCACCTTGCACCCTTTCCCTTCTCCGTAGGGGCAGTGGGGCATTAGCAAGGGGACGACAGCTTAATCGGGGCCACATGGCGCCCAGCCCAGCGAACAATTGCATGTATTGAATATGGACTCAACGCCCACAAGGCTGAAGCTTGTAGTTACAGCGTTCTAGAGCTTCGATTCTCTAGCCGTCGATGTAATCCTTATTAGGACAGGGCAGGACAAGGCTTCAATTGCGTCCGTCGTCGTGGCCCGCGCTGTGCCGGCTGATCCTTCGTCCGCCGTGGTTGTTTGCGATTGGGCAGGTTGCCATGCGGTAGACGATAAATAACCGGAACAATCCCATCGCTTCCAGACAGCGTTGCGGGTGGTCGTCGCCGTGACTTCTGCCAAAAGTTGATACAGCCAGGGGCAAAGCTTGGCCCAGCCGAATAAATATTCAGTGAGGCTGAAGTTACAGTACCATCTATCTGGTGGGCCGTGGCGGTTGAAGCTGTCGGACCTGCCGGTTGCTTGTTGCTTGTTGCTTTCGTCAAAACAGGCGTCCCCTGTTTTTTTTTTTTTTTTTTTTTTTTTTGGCCTCCAAGCCGCCGCAGCAGCAGAACTAGTTGAACAGGAAGCTTTCTGCGCATCAGACAGATGGCTGCATGCGAAAGGAGAACACGGAAAGATGGGTGGGGGGCATCGCAGCTTCAGATCCTGGTCTGTGGCTCATTCTCATTCTACCTCTGCTTGGCATGGATGATGGTATCAGCTAACCATCTCGTCGTCGCTGTCGTTGCCCTTTTTACTCGTTCTGTGAGCTCGACCTGACCTGTGATATTTTTAGCAAGGACCCAGGACGAGGATACGAATGGCATGCCCACCAGTTGGCAATTGGCAGTTGGCAGTTACAGCCCGGCTCCTGGTGACAGTCTGTGTGACAGTACCGACAGAGTAATAGAGTTACGGCTGTCATACAAATCGTCGCCCTCCTACCCGGACCAGCCTGTCATCGGGAGGTAGACGCGGTACAAGCACCGTAGGATACCTGGATACCTGTATACCTGGATACCTGCACACTTGACTGCCCGGTACCTACCTGGTATCCGAGCTACAAAGAGCTACGTCACACGTCTCGGAACCCCACCTGGACCCTCGCAGACGTCAAAAAGCTGGAGAAGTCGCTCAAGATCACGAAAGTGTAGTCCCCTCGGCACCACCAAAGGGCAAAGAGACGCGAGACGCGGGAAACCCTGAGAGAGACGGGAGTCGGGGTACGCAAGCTCCAGATGTTCGGTGCTGGTTAGTTTTTCCAGCTGCAGGACTAGAAAGACTAGAGGAGGGTAGTGCAAGGATTTCAGAGCCTGGCTGCTTCCAGCATGATTTTTCCAGTACATCTGTACCTTGGAGTACGGAGTACGGAGAAATATGTATCTTATTGCCGAGGATGGCATGCTCCGGGCTCAGTCGACGGGATAGGCAAGGCCATATTGGCTGGAGCAGAGTTGGGAGCAGGCAAAAAGGCAGAACCGCTTCCGGCGGGCACAAGGCGTGAAAGGCGCGAAAAAAAAAAAAAAAGGCTCGACTAGCCTCTGCTTGGCCCCCGCCACGCGCAGCGAATCCGAGTCAGTCTCGTCCGTACGTGATCTGATTCGAACAGAACGGATCGAGGCCTGGCCGAGGGCGCTGGCTGAGTCGACGACGCCTCGGTGGACGCCGTGACCACCTTTCCAGCTTTCCAGCTTTCCAGCTTTCCAGCTTTCCAGCGCTTCCCGACTGAGAGAGAGCTCTCTAGAGCTACGTCGCTTCATCCGCTTCATGCGTCATGCTCGACTCGACATTTCGACATCCGGAGGAGGAAAGACGTGAGCACGCCCCAACTCTGTGCTTACTCAGTTTGCTGCTTAGCATGCATTGAAGGGCAATGGGCGCTGTGCGGACTCACTGACGAGTGTTGAGTTGCCAATATCATGTAGTCAGATACTGCGTAGCTTTCGAGCAATCCATCGCTGAACCTTCCTGGCTGGCTGGCTGGCTGGCTGACCAAACTGATGGATGGCTCTCTCACTCCTCGCACACCTTCTTGTAGGCACCCTCCACTTCCTCCACTTCCTCCACTTCCTCCACTTCCATTTCCACGTCTACAGCTCCTGCCCTGCTGGCTCGAGACCCAGAGGCCCGGATGGAGCTGGCTGGCGAATGGAGCTTCCCATTGGTTCCCGCCGGCGACAGTCGGCACTAGCTGAAAACACTTCAACGCTGCCCACCTGGCCTGGTCAGATACCGGCCAGATACTGGCCAGATACTGTAGGTCAAGGTATGGGGTATCTGGTCACGGGCATCGGCGTCCTTCCCAAAATGGTCAATTGGCCTCGAATCTATGGATGCATTCGCCATCATTCAAGCCAAGTCTACCAGGCAGGCACGTAATTTCGATTGTATCCCTTCTTCTTCTTCTTCTTCTCCTTTCCCGTCTTCTAGTGTTTCTTGCTTCTAGCCAGCTACCTTTTACCTACCTACCCAGTTAGGTACCTGCCTACGCACCTGAAAGGTCCATCGACAAATCAAAGCGCCAGTAATTACCCACCCACCCACCCACCTACCTACCTACCCTACCTACCTAGGTACTAGGTACGCTGTTCTAGGGTCCCAAGATACCTACCCAGGAAAGTACCAGGCAGGTAGGTACTTTGCCGTCTGATTTAGACCATCTCCGCGCAACCGGCCCCCATCGTATCCATCGTATCTCTCGTCACATGGTTTCCTCACGTAGACTTCTATATCGTGTACTCCGTAGATGTCTGGCGGCCCATCTGAGGTAGCTCGATTATCCACCCAAGTAACCTACCGGGCGCCCACATTCCGTTTTGCCTGACTTGACACTGGAAGCTGGACGATGGCGAGCTGGCCTGTTGCTTCTTGTCTCCTCCTTGTCTCCCCTCCTCCTCCTCCTCCTCCTCCTCCTCCTCCTCCTCCTCCTCTCCTCCCCTCATCCTCTCCACCCACCCCATCCTATCCTATCCAACCCACCCCATCCCCGTCCCATCCTATCCTATCCTATCCTATCCCATCCCATCCCATCCCATCCCATCCCATCTTCAGCTTTGCTTGCTAATATTACTTCCACTTCTACTTCTCTTCCACTTCCACCTGCTCTCTTCACCCCTCCATCATAATTTTTTTGACTGCTTCTCTTAAACTGTCAGGGCCCTCCTTGCCTCAAGCTCCAAGGAGCTGCATCCCGTACCCTGCATCTTGCGACTTCGCCGGCTTTTGCTTTTTAGCTCGACTTCATTCGAACCTACATTACCGTCGGCTAGCCGCTGAAACTCTGCAGCAACAGCTTCGAAGCTTCCACGACCCAGAGCTGATCTGTCTGCTCGCCGGTCTGCCTGCCTGCCTGCCTGCCTGCTCTGCTCTGCTTTGCTTGCTTCCACCTCCAGCCGTCTCTTCTGCTGCTTTCTTCGATAGCTTTTACACTTCCAGTTTACTTGCGACGCTCGATCTTGGTATTCGTGCCTCCCAATCTTGTCAAAAGCGCATAGGATTCTTCTACCACTTCCGACATGGCTTAGCTTTGCCTGACCGGATGCTGCTGGCCCGAAGCTAACTGAACGTTCTGTTCGCACTTCGTACCTTGATATGTCTACCACGAATGTTTGATGTACTCCATTACCACCTCGAATCACCCTTTTTCACAACCTCTGCGATTACAAGCCACCTCTTGACCTTTATCTCATCGGTTCGAGCTGTTGCCCCCACTATTCTGGCCGACGTTGCATGCTCACAACTTTTCACTGCCGTCATCATAGAACACCTCGGTTCATCCGCACCCGTTTCATCGCCCTGCGGCACCAAGGCTTCAACTAGGTTTTTCTGCTCAATTGAAAACTGAATTGCTCACTTTAGCTCCTCGCCCTCTGTTTCCCCCCCCCCCCCCCATCCCCCCTCTCTTCCGGTTTGACTCTATTCCATTTTCCGTCCATTTTTTTCAACCCCTCGCGTATGGTGGGGTTAAACAAGATGCCGCCGCGCACGTCTATGACATCTACCTTTTCACTCACCGACGCCAATAACGAGGTCATCTGTCCTCTCCGAAACCAAGATGGCTCTAGTTGTCGTAAGCGATGCACCGGTGTAAGTTTAATCCTCTTTGGCCTTGTATGCCATACATTCTGGCTCGCGGAAACTCGTGCCGAGGTTGCGACTTGGTGCGACCGGTCCAACATAGCATTCTCATCAACCACGCACATCGCCTGCCTGTTCTTAACTCGAGTCTAACATGGCTTGCGCTCTGCAGGAGAAACGGTATCGCTCCATGCAGGAGCATATTCGTCGAGCCCACCCAGAGCACTACATCCCCAAGTTGCCTGCGACCGAGGAGAGCTTCATGCTTATGATTAATTCGCCTCCTCAGGAACGACGGACTGAACCGGCTCCATCCGGAGCTGGCCACGGTGTGTGTTCCATGCATATGCATCAGGGCTGTTGAGCGAAGCTAACCATGGCGATGCAGAGGCTCACGACGGGAGAAACTACTATCGTGATGGGTCCAGCAACTCGGGCACGCCCCGCCATAGCGATGAATATACCACGAGTGGTCGGAATTCTGTCCTCGGAGTGGCAGGTGCTGCAGCAGCCCTAGCTGAACTTCATGCCGTGAAATCGGAACGAGACATGGGCATGGATGGTGTGAGTCACCAGAACTGCTTGCTACCCCGCCTTGCCTGCGTTATCATCATTATCGATAAACTAACACTCCGAGGGGGGAGGGAGGTGCTCCCTCTCGTCTTGAGTTGAAGGGTTACTGCTCAGACTCGGATGGTCGCCGCATTCCGCGAACGTCCATCGAACTGCCGCCCCTGCAACTCGACAACCATGACATCACCAGTGACCCGTACATGTCCGGCGTCGAGCGGCCACGCGAGGTTCTGCCGTCGTTGCTGGTCGATTCTCCTCCAGGCCGCTCGTCGACCTTGCCGCCTCTTCAGCGACCAATGGGTCCTAACCGACCACGGAAGCCATCAATAACCAAACGTGGTCGTGAGGCGGGTCACAAGAAGAAGGGCTCCCGGGGATCTGCTGCCGATTGGCTTCGTCGCATCCAGAACGAAGACAGGTTCAGGCCGGGTAATGATCGCAAAGCACTATCAGCAGAACCGTCTGCGGATTACGGCAAACGATGGGAGGATCTCATTGACGCGGCCGACCAAGCTGCATCTGCCGCAGGTGACGTGGACGAAGATCGGACTCCGGTAAGAAGCGACTCTCAGATCCTTCCTTGGTCAATGGATCAGCGTCAAGGCGTGTTGGGGGCGTGTTTTGAAATTTAAGAAGAACCAAAAAAGATTTGAAAAAAAAAATTAAATAAACTGACCTTCGTAGATGCCGCAATCGCCAATTTCAATCCATCGAGCCTCGCTGCCGCCATTCCCGCACCAGCAACTTCAGTCTGGAGGCTATCAAGCATCTCCTCTGCAGCAAGCACTCACACCCCCGTCTTACAATCAGGACGGGATCGACCCATTCCCGTCCGTGGAGAGCGGCGAGAGTGGAGAGAACTTTCACATTGGATCTCGAGGTCTTTCAGACTCTTCTCCAAGCTATTCATCATCGCAGAACACTCAGCTGTACTGTGCGGCCTGCCGGAGCATCTCTCTCCTCAAAAATTCTTACGCCTGCACCGAATGCATCTGTGGCTTATGCTCGACATGCGTGGAAGTGCTCATGGCAGAACATGGAGCACGAAGGAAGTGTCCACGCTGTGCAACCATCGGCGGCAGATTCAAGCCTTTCCAGCTCGACATTAGATGAATAGGCTCCTTGCTGTGACGGTTAGAGTTTGGCGACTTGTCCATGTTCCTTTCACTTTGTGTCCCCCCCCCCCCCCCCCTTATTTTTTTTTTTCCTTCTTATGGGAAGTCTTGTTTCAGCGTCCTTTCAATTGGCCCAGAATTTGTGCCTGCAATAAGTCGGCATATAGATTGTCTACATCACACCTTCAATGGTCTCATCAGATGGTATACAAAACCTCTATTGGTTCTTTTTTTTCATCTGACTGCACTTCTTCATTCCTAGATGTTATTTTCTCCCTTCCACGGCTTCCGTCTACCTTTGTGTCTCTGAGGCTAGGCAGACGAACTACAGATTTACGGGCGTCATCGCTCACATTATATTTCTTTTTTTCGTTATCCTTGTTTTTGTTTGCTGGGTGTTTTGGACACTGTCTCCGTAATCCTCTACCTGGGATTGTCGGCGTTTGGTAAAGGATAAATGGCCCCGGACTATTATGTTTTCGGCCCAGGTGGCTCGACGTTGATGTTTGACGAATTCATGGGCTGGGACGAGTCTTTTTTTTTTCTTCTTCTTTCTTTCCTGTTAACGTTAGGACATAGGTAATGGTCAGCTGGTGACATGAATCCCCGGTCTTTTCCTCCACGGGTTCCTTGCACAGCTACGGATGGAACAGGCGTACTTTGCCAGGATGGCCACATGAGACAGGCACAGAACAAGCCGTGTCGAAATAAAATATGTCACGCTTGACCGCATTGGGGAGACGGCTCCCAAAGCTTTACATACAGTTCATTCATTAATTCATTCCCTCGGAAACATGCCCAGAAATGAAATCTCGTGTACAGTGCACGGACCAGCCTGCCATTCCAATAAGCCATCAGAATCGTTTGCCAGACTTCTCCTTCTCCTGCTGGAGCAGTATCTTCCGCACGGCAGCTCTCTGGTTCCGACTGCCACCCAGTTTCGGGCCCCTGAGGACCTCTCTCGCCTGCCTCTGCTGCTGCTTCTGCTGCTGCTGCTGCCTCGTCTGCGGAATGGGCTTCCTCCGCTGCCGCCTCGCCGCCGCCTCGCTGAAATACCTCTGCCGAAATTCCTCGGCCATCTTGTCGTCGGCCGACCGGTTATTGCCCGGTCTCGTCGTCGCGCTCTGCGCCGGCACATCGTACACGTCCACTTGGTATCGTAGTTGGCGTTAGCTCTCTTGCTCTTACAGGGGGGCGACGACACTATTTTCTGTCCCGGGAAAAGAAAGAAAATAAGGGGAATGCAAGTATCTTACGTTTGTTCTCGTGCAGAAACGCCTCGACGAGCTGGTCCCGCTTCATGTCGTCGCTCGCGCGACGGTTCCTCCGCCTCAAGGGCAGCTCGCTTTCGGCCTTGCGCTTCGTGACCCCTTCGCGGCCTGGATGTGCCGAGAGGTCTACTTCCACTATTCGCCCGTGCTGCGTGGGCTGGACGGAGCGCGACTGCGGGTTCGCGCATGGTGCGGTGAACGCGGGGGGTTCAGGTCTTGAGCTCAGGGGTGCGGGTGCTGGTGCGAGGCGGCTGGAAAGGCGGGATTCTATGTAGTCGGTCCTTGGATGATTAGCAGGCATGTATTTACGACGGTGTGGTTCTTTTCCCGGACGGCGGCGTGGCTGGTGGACGTACATGTGCTTGTCGTTGACGGTCGTCAGGAGACCTGTCTGGTGCATGAAGCGATCCGGTATGCTCTTCGCGGCGACCGGCTTGGGTTCCTGGTCGAGCGGTGCGAGGTCCGCGGAGTTGGAGGCGCGGAAGCCGACGCCCTGGAGGCGCCATCTCCGCGCGTTGCGGGCGCGGAGGGCTTCCGCCACGGAGGATTCGGTCTCGGCGTCGTGGGCTTGTGGTTGCGGGTGGTCGTTGGCGGTGTCTGCGGCGCGGTGGCGGAGCGTCTTGCGCTTCTTGGTGTGCCGGAATACGATGGCCTGCGGGGGGGATTCCTCGCGGCCGGGAGTCATGGTCGTGGTCTTTACGGCCCTGGTGGTCGCTGTCGAGGGCGCGGTGATGGCAGCATGGGTCGGCATGTGGTTGTTTGCCCACGTTGGGGGGGGAGGTTTAAGGGAGGTTGGTGTTAAGGACGGGGGGGGGGGGGGTTCTTCTGGCTTTTGGGGCTGGGCTGCCTACCCTGGAGGCCGGCGGGGGGAGAATTCTGGAATCTTACTGGGTACTGCATGCGAGGCATGTCACGGGTCAAGGGGAAGTACTAGATTCTTTCTTTCCTGGTAGGTGGAGGGATCATCAGCATCTCAACCATAATAACTTGAGTGTCGAGAATACCACAGACCTGGCCTAGGTAATACCGACTTGCAAGCACATGATCTCATCTGCCGGCCGCGAGAATATCCGAGTGGGACCGAGACGGCATGCTCGGGAAGCGGCTGAGTAATCACGCGCACACACATTACGCGTACCGAGTAGCGCTGCCGGATCTGGAATCTTCCTGACTGGACATTTGACGTTTTGTTGGCCCTGCCAATCGATGCTCCCGCGGGTATTGGACATTATGTTCGTAAGCAACGCAACGATATCGGCCACCTACACCGGCCCGTGCGCTAACAGTTCGCTTGTGCCTATTGAGTAATAATGAAGAACCCCTGCCATTGTCGTGTATGTACGGAGCACATGTGCGTTGGAACCTGGTTGATAAAGAAAAAAAAAAAAAAAAAAAAAAAAGAATCACACTCTCCACTCGCGCGGACCACTCAGGTCGCTTCAGTCTCGGTTTTCATCCCAGGTCCTTATGGATGGATACTCCGTCTTCCCGTGCCCGTTTGGATTATTTCACCACTCTTTCGTGCACCCAATTACCAGCGACGTAATTCAAAGGCACTGGAAAACGGGGCGTTGATTCCACACCTGCTTCCTACTTGATTCTCTCTTCTCCATCACTCGCATCTATCTCGCTCGCCTCACCTCGTCTTTTTTCCTTAAACCCTCCCGCCCCCCCCCTCCTCTCCCCCCCCTCTCCCCCCAAAACGACAGACAACACAAGGTTCGTGTGATTCTCCATAACCCCAAGCCTCACACAGAACTGGTTGCGAGCAGGGGACTGATTTTTCTTTTTTTAAACAGATGGCTTCAGCTACTCGTCACTTCGCCCGCGTGGCTGCTCGAACCACGACTCGCAACACATTTGCCGTCGCCCCTCGCCAGGCCTTCCGCCAGCAGGGACGCCGATGGTACTCGTCTGAGCCTTCTGCCCAGAAAGGCTCTTCCACTTGGCTGTACCTGACCGGTGCCGCCGCTGCCGGTGGTCTCGGCATCTGGTACTACACTGCCTCTGGCGCTCCGTCGGCCGCCTCCAGCAAGATTGTCAATCCCACCAAGGAGGATTACCAGAAGGTGTACGACGAGATCGCTAGGCGTCTGGACGAGGATGCGGACTACGACGATGGCAGCTACGGCCCCGTCCTGCTGCGTCTCGCCTGGCACGCCAGCGGCACCTATGACAAGGCTACCGGCACCGGTGGCAGCAACGGCGCCACCATGCGCTTCGCCCCCGAATCCGACCACGGTGCCAATGCCGGTCTACATGTTGCTCGCAAGTTCCTCGAACCTGTCAAGGGTAAGCAAGAACTCCCTCAATCCCCGAGTCCATCCGGTGCACTCGCCCCAAGATGATGGCTCTAACTCTTGGCCCCTAGAGAAGTTCCCCTGGATCACCTACTCTGACCTCTGGATCCTTGGCGGTGTCGCAGCCATCCAGGAGATGCAGGGCCCCATCATTCCGTACCGACCCGGCCGCTCTGACCGTGATGTCTCCTTCTGCACACCCGACGGCCGTCTTCCTGACGCCACCCAGGGCAGCGACCATCTGCGCAACATCTTCTACCGCATGGGCTTCAACGACCAGGAGATCGTCGCCCTGTCTGGCGCCCACGCTCTTGGCCGATGCCACACTGATCGATCTGGCTTCGACGGGCCCTGGACCTTCTCTCCTACTGTCCTGACCAACGACTACTACCGCCTCCTGGTTGAGGAGAAGTGGCAGTGGAAGAAGTGGAACGGACCCAAGCAGGTAAGCCGCCATTGCATGCTGAGCAGCTGACATGCTCGGGATAAGGCACATGCTGACGAGATGTCCCGCCCTGCAGTACGAGGACAAGGCCACCAAGTCCCTGATGATGCTTCCCACAGACATGGTCCTGGTGCAGGACAAGAAGTTCAGGCCGTACACGGAGAAGTACGCCAAGGACAACGACCTGTTCTTTAAGGATTTCTCCGCCGTTGTGACCAAGCTCTTTGAGCTGGGTGTGCCCTTTGCCGAGGGCACCGAGAACCAGCGATGGACCATGAAGCCCACCTGGGACGAGTCCAAGTAAAGGTTGGCGTGTGGGGCAAGATGATGGAGAGACGATGCGCCGCCCCCTTTTGGCACGCGGGTGCGTAGAAAGGTGCCGATTTCAAAGAGCGAGCGACATGTAGACTTGTTTTATTAGACGGACTTTCCTCTTGGACAGCGGGTTATGGTCGGATCGGGGGACCCTGGAGCCAAAGGGGCTGTGAGTCAGAAGCGTGGGGAGAAACCACGGGCATGGATGCCGCGGGTGCTGTGCACTGTAGAAATAGATATTTTTTTTGCCTCGATGCGAGACGGGTTGAGTGGTGAAGTTCTGAAGGTGATGATGATTGCGGGGTATTCCGGCCTGTTGGTGGCCCGGTGGTGGCCCGGGAAATGATGAGATGGGCGACTAGAGGCGCGCCTGGATGAAAAGGCAAGGTGCTGGTTGTTACTCCAATCCCAGTGCTTGGACAAGTTCACCACGGACCTCCTTTGTCACGATGCCCCAGCGTGATTCTAGCCAGGCCGTTGGCCAGCCACATGCGAGTTCCAAGAAGTGACGTAGACCACGACCAACTTGACGCTGTAAGTTGCCCAAGACTTGGGAGGTGGTACGTTACAGTGACCAGCAGCAAGATAAGATGGACGGGGCAGGTTTCAGCTCTACTCCCTTTGCCCACGAGAACTCGGGCAGTACCGCGCTCTTCGGGCTTGTTCTATCGACCGAGAGATGGAAGGACAAATTATCTAGCCGCAATGACGTACTTGTTGATTGCTATAGACATGGTATGCTAATTGGTAGGCGTAAATGTGTAGCGTCGAAGAGTAGCTTGGACGTCTTTGTATGAGTGTTGCTGGAGCGTTGATAGTGCATTCATTGTTTAGCTTGATGCATTATCAATCAAGACTGGGTAATCTGGTATTACTCGTAGCACAGGACTTATAATTCCCACTTGTTAGACATGACGACCCACAACTCCTTGCATCTAATCAAAGCGTCTCCACAGGCACAGGGCGGATGCCTGCCTCCCCCTTGCTGATGACGGCGCTTGAAACAAAAAAAAAAAAAAGATGCATAACATAAAGCCCGAGAATACAAAACGCCCCCATCTATTGGCCGTTTCTCCCCCACAGCAGCACTCCACCTTACACCACGAAATAAGACTTGACTGCGAGGCAGGTCGCTTAGAACATGTTGAGCGCCCGACCTGACGTCGTATCTTGTTCCGGATGAAGTTGCTGGATCCGTTTTGCATGCAGCTACGGAAATTACTCGGTGATTTGCCATCGACCATCGACCATCGACCATCGACCATCGACCATCGACCATCGACCATCGACCATCGACCATCGACCATGTGCCGTTCCGCCTGGCTTGCGCTTGTTGCGGGCATCAGCGCACTTGACATACACACATGATCGGAGCTTCTGATACATGCGTGTCACCGCTCAAATGAAATGACATGTTTTATATCAACTGCCCAAGGGGGAATTGTGGTCCCGTTCAAACCTCTGACGTTCCTTCCGTGCGTCCGTGCGTCCGTGCGTGGGGGAGGGGAGTGGACCATGTCATGGCACATGCGATATCATTTCGGCGGCGACGTACATATATATAGACCATAGAAGATGGGCCACCTTGTTTAATTTTTCTTCTTCTTGTTTTGCTTTTTTGTCCCTATCGAGTGTCTAGTGTCATAGCAATTCTCTGTGTTTTCCTGCAGCAAGGCTTGCTTACTGTGATTACCCAGTCGTTTCGGACGTCGTTCGGGGGAGCCTAACTTTCTTTTTTCTCTCTTCTCTCTCTTCTTTTTTTTTTTTTTTTTTTCCCTTATCCCCCGGGCTTCACGTCTTGCTGCCAGCTGTTCCACGCTCTAGAGGTCCATTGGCTCTTCTACTCGGCCACAATGCTTCTTTCCACATCCCTTCTGGGACTCCTTGCGGCCTTCTCGTCACCGGCGGCTGCTGTCGCAACGTTCCAGTACAGCATCGCCCATAAACTAGACGGCGTGCCAAAAGGATGGGTCAAGAATGCCGACGAATTCTTGGACAAGACCACTTCCATGCTCAAGCTGCGTATTCAGCTGAGGCAGCCGCGGATCGACGAGTTTTATCAGCTGGCTACAAATGTATTTGGCCTTCTCTTCACTTTCCAATCTTTTTTTTATTTTTTTTTTATTTTTTTCATCGATTCTCCAGAGTTCCTTTTCACTCACAGCAGTGTTATGTTGTAACTGAGGCCCAATTGTGCGTACTGACAATGCCTTGCAGATTGCTACCCCTGGTCATGAGCTATACGGACAGCATCTCTCAAAGGAAGATGCAGACGCCTTCCTGGCACCTAGTCCTGAATCCGTCCGCTTGGTCAGGGAGTGGCTGAAGAGCGAGAAGGTGCAGGACCGGGCGAGAGTCGGCAGCACAGGTGACAACTTTGTCGTCGAGGCTAGCGTGGCCGATGTCGAAAAACTCCTTAGAACGCAGTACAACAGCTTTGGTAAGATTCAGAGTCTCCCTTGTCCAGTGTACAGGCGTTCAAAAGTCTCGCAGTCGATCCAGGATCCGGGACCACCGTCCTCCGAACTATGCAGTATAGCATCCCTCATGTCCTTAAAAGCCACATTGATATCATCGAGCCCACCACATTTTTCGGCCTGAGATCTATGAGACTCACCGAGATGAGTGCTCGGCCGCGAAAAGCAAGAGCAGCAGGCCTCCCCTACTGCGAGACTTCCAGCCCTGCCTGTCTCTCAGCTCTCTATAATTACGGCAGCTCACGGGCCTACGATACGGGTCGGATGGGCGTTGGCGGCTTCATCGGCGAGTTTGCGAGTCCTTCAGACCTCTCCATCTTCATGGAACGGTATTCCACACAGCACAATGACCACCAGAGCTTCACATGCGCCTCTGTCAATAACGGTAGTTGTGCCACAGACTGGCCCGGCATCGAGGCCAATCTGGACGTTCAATATGCAAGAGTCATCACGCACAAGATTCCAAACGTCTACTACAGCACAGGCGGCACGCCCCCGATCAACGGCACATTTACTGACAACGAACCTTACCTCGAATTCCTAAACTATCTTCTTGCCATGTCCAACGCGGACCTGCCCAACACCGTCTCCATCTCTTACGGCGACGACCAGGTCACTGTCCCGAATGACTACGCCATCAAATGCTGCGACATGTTCGCCAAGCTTGGCGCCCGCGGCGTGTCCATCTTCGTTGCCTCTGGAGATCACGGCGTGGGAAAGGTTTGCCCGAATGGAAAATTCGAGAACGGCTTTCCTGCCTCATGCCCGTGGGTGACTACCGTCGGAGGCACAGACGGGACGGGCCCCGAACGTGGATGGGCCCATTC
Organism: Balansia obtecta B249; assembly: GCA_000709145.1. Taxonomy (NCBI): domain Eukaryota; kingdom Fungi; phylum Ascomycota; class Sordariomycetes; order Hypocreales; family Clavicipitaceae; genus Balansia; species Balansia obtecta. Next base: position 18,339 of record JFZS01000159.1, read on the forward strand.
CGGAGGGGGCTTCTCTTATCTATTCCCCCAGCCAAAATACCAGGCCGACAAGGTGAACTCGTGGCTCAAGAACGACAGGACGCACCGGAACCAGACGTCCTGGTTCAATGGCACGGGCAGGGCCTATCCCGATGTGGCCGCGCTGGCGACCAAGTTCCCCATCATCTATCGCGGCAAGCGTCTATTTGTGGCAGGCACGAGCGCTTCGACTCCCGTGTTTGCGTCGATAATCCAGCTGGTGAACAGCGATCGATTGTGCAGCGGGAAAAAGCCGCTAGGCTTCTTGAATCCGTGGCTGTACAGCAATGCTGCATCTGCGCTGACGGACATTACGGAGGGAGGGAGCATTGGATGCTCGAGACTCGACGTGGGATTTCAAGCCGTCAAGGTAAGTTCTGAAGTGCTTTTTTTTTTTTTTCCCTTTCTTTCTTTTAAGTTACATGTCAAAGGCTTCCTTTGGAGATGGAACCAGCTGTGCTCACATTTTGTTTCTTTCGCGCAGGGGTGGGATCCCGTAACCGGGCTTGGGACGCCTGACTTTAAGAAACTGCTCCAGATTTCGAGGCGGACGTAAAGCGCTATGCCGAGTACACATTGCGTCGGCGGTGCGGAGTGGGGATTTGAAAACTGCCAACTTGAAGCTTTGCATGGCAGGATGAAGCTTGCCATGTGTGCTGACTCGAGGTATCGTGTAAGCACGAGGCTCAACTGCAGGAAGCTAGCTGTGGCAAAGGAACCCATTTTGACAACGGGCTGCCATACCTGAACACAGAATAGAATGGCCGTGTCCATAGCAAGCACTATTTATCCCACCTAGAGGTAGCAAAGAGCAGTTTATAAAAAAAAATAAAGTCATAAGAATTCTTAATACGCGCAATTGACCCGTTCTTGTATCCGTCTTATACTTTGGAAAGTGCCGTCTCCCTACTTTGCTACTGACGGCGTACTGAAGGTCCCGAATGCACGTAGGGACAGATGCTACCCGTAGCATTCTTGCCACTATTAACAATCTCGATAACGCAAGTGAGCAGCATGCATGTACCGTCGGCATTCGGGATGGGCAGGGGTGATTACGCGGCACCTATTTCTAAGCAGTGTCTGGCTTTCGTTGTCACTACGGACGGCATGATACATAGTTTGCTTTCGAGCCCTTGATTAGAATACGCTGTTCAACCATGTACGAGTAAGATCATTGCCAAGTGTGATTTTGACTAGTTTTCGCGGCGCACGCATAGTCGTAAGATTGTCAACTTGAACACGTCTGCCTCATTTGGAAACAAAAAGAAAACCCCCAGAAATGGTCCGCTTCGACCCGCTCAACAAGGCCCAGGACGGTGTTCCCTTGTACACGCCCGGGGCCGCAGCCCACGGGTATGTGATTGCCGAGTACAGAGTACATGTCGAACCAAGTGTCAACATCTCGTGTGCTTCCCACGCCGTGGCAACAATTAAATTACAAATCAGCAACTTGTGGCTGCTTGGTCTGACCCGGCACTTGCCCATGTGCGAGTGGTGGGCGGGGCGGGGCACTTGCCCTGCACACTGAGGGTCCAGTTCTGGTGGGATTTAAAAAAAAAAAAAAAATAACACCTACACGTCTACTTGTGACGATTTGAATTTTCTTTACACACAAGACAGCGTGATTATTATTATTATTATTATTTTTTTTCTTATCTCAGACTGCTTTGCAAAATGCTTTGGTGGACGAGCCTGAACATAACGCCACCCGTGGCCCGCGCGAAGATGCAGTCGCACATAATCCCGGAAAGCATGGCATGGGAACTCCGTGTTTTCCTGTCGGGGATAGAGTTTCGCCATCTACATGAAAAAAAAAAAAAAATAAACAGGCCAGCTCTTCAGTAAATTGATGCGGGCGAGTCAAGGGCCATGGGTGAAGGGACGGATAAATTATGTGAGGCTGATGTGCGGATGGGCAAGTCTGTGTGTTTGTCAGCTCTGGCATTCTTGCCAGCTGCTGCGCGACGGGACACCCCACGCGCCCCACTCGTCGTGGTGCCACAGCCGCCTATTGTTGGCTGGCCCCACCCTTATCTGCCAATGCCGCCAACGTCCCAAGTGTTCATTTTGAGTCTCGAGTGTCTTAAGTAAGCTGTGCCGCAGAGCATGCAGCGGCTTCTTGCTCCCAAGTCGGCCCACGGAGCAACTGGCAGCTGGCAACTGGGAAAAAAAAAGGGACACTTGTTCAATTGGACCCCAGCCGCGTCTTTCGTCTTTCGCCTCAGCCTCCTTGTCTTGCTTGCTCCAAACTACAAAACCTCTCCGTCCCATCCCCTTCTTTCTCTGGCCGTCGAGACATTTTCTCTATCTCCTCTCCTCTCCTCTCCTCCTCTCATCTCATCACAATCCCCCAATCCCCCCATTCGCTATTCCATCAGACTGGATTTTGGCAACAGGGTTCATCACACTTCTTTCTGTTCAAGTTTCAACCTCCGTTATAATCGGCCCCCCCTCCCCCTCCCAGCTTAGCTCTAGCTGGCTAGATCCTGACACATAATGCATCACAAGAAACTCGTCTACGGCCTCTTGGCCACCTTTGCTTCACTCGCTTCCGCTGAAGAGCAGTCTGATGTCCACCAGCTTACCGAGAAGACTTTCGATGCCTTCATTAACAAACATCCTCTTGTTCTCGCAGAATGTAAGTCCTTGCGACACAAATGTCACCCATCTCACCATCAGACCCAGACTTGAGTCAACCATTCTGTAACCACCCTTTTTCGTTCTTTCCTTCTCCCCACTAACCCAGCTTTTGCCATGTAGTCTTTGCTCCCTGGTGCGGACACTGCAAGGCCCTTGCCAGCGAGTACGAGGAGGCCGCTACTTCATTGAAGGACAAGGACATCAAGCTTGTCAAAGTCGACTGCACCGAAGAGACTAAAGTTTGCGAAAAGTATAAAGTTGAGGGCTATCCCACCCTCTTGGTCTTCCGTGGCCTCGACAACACTGCTCCCTACAATGGTCAGCGCAAGGCTGCTGCCATCACCTCTTACATGGTGAAGCAGTCCTTGCCTGCCGTCTCCTCTCTCACCAAGGACTCCCTTGAAGAGTTCAAGACTGCCGACAAGGTTGTCCTTGTCGCTTACATCGCTGCCGATGACAAGGCCTCCAACGAGACGTTTACTAGCGTTGCTGAGAAGCTCCGCGACAACTACCTCTTTGGTGGTGTCAATGACGCCGCTCTTGCCGAGGCTGAAGGTGTCAAGTTCCCCTCCATTGTTCTGTACAAGTCCTTCGACGAGGGCAAGAACACCTTTGCGAAAAAGTTCGAGGTTGAGGCCATTGAGAAGTTCGCCAAGACGGCCGCCACCCCTCTGATTGGTGAGGTCGGCCCTGAGACGTACGCTGACTACATGTCTGCTGGCATCCCTCTGGCCTACATCTTTGCCGAGACGCCGGAGGAGCGCGAGAGCCTGAGCAAAGACCTTAAGCCCATCGCCGAGAAGTACAAGGGCAAGATTAACTTTGCCACCATCGATGCCAAGGCTTTCGGTGCTCACGCCGGAAACCTGAACCTCAAGACCGACAAGTTCCCTGCCTTTGCCATTCATGAGACTGTCAAGAACCTCAAGTTCCCCTTTGATCAGGACAAGGAGATTACCCATGACGCCATTGCCAAGTTCGCTGATGACTACTCAGACGGCAAGATCGAGCCCAGCGTCAAGTCTGAGCCTATCCCTGAGAAGCAGGATGGCCCCGTCACCGTCATCGTCGCCAAGAACTACGAGCAGATTGTCATGGATGAAACCAAGGACGTCCTGGTTGAGTTTTACGCCCCCTGGTGCGGCCACTGCAAGGCTCTGGCCTCCAAGTATGACCAGCTCGGTGAAGCCTACGGCAAGAGCGAGTTCAAGGACAAGGTCGTCATTGCCAAGGTCGATGCCACGGCCAATGATGTTCCTGATGACATTTCTGGCTTCCCCACCATCAAGCTGTACCCCGCCGACAAGAAGGATGCCCCCGTCACTTTCAACGGTGCGCGTACTGTCGAGGACATTATCCAGTTCATCAAGGAGAACGGCAAGTACAAGGCCGCCGTTCCTTTCACAGACCCTGGCACTGAGGAGGCTGCTCCCGCTGCCTCTGAGAAGAAGGAAGAAAAGGAGGAGGCGGCTGATGAGGAAGTTGAGGAACATGATGAGCTGTAAAAGTCTTGTTGACGGATTTTGATGACAATGTATCTGTTCCAAGAGGAAGGAGATGTTGTCCTTTATGATTATCCCCCGGGCGTAGGTTTTTTTTTTTTTTGTTTTAACTGGGTCAGCTTGAGGGACCAAGCTTTGATAGTTGCCATTTAGCATTCATGGAAAGCTCTGAATGACGGACCAATATTCCGGAAGAAAATCTGTCCACAGCTGAAGTAGCACCCGTAACCCAGGATTATGACGTCACGCATAGATGAATTAAGAAAGATGCTGATGCCTATCGTGTGATATGATTACAAGGCTGGCTGGCTGGCAACTGCATGACAGGAATGCACCTCCTCCTCGCCCACCATGTTTGTGGGAACTTTGAAATAAGTCGACCAGTAAGTACTCCTCAGGCCTCCCTCCCCTCGTGCTTTGTGCAAAACATTTTCTCCAAAGTACAGACTCACTCACAACCGTGACGGGCGAATTCATTTCTTTTCCTGCATTCTTTGTTCCAACGCCTTGACGTAGTTTGTCAAGCGGGTGACGGAAGCTTGCAAGGTCTATCAAAAACACGTCAGTCAGTAAGGCTGGTGCAAGAAACGACGGGGGGGGGGGGGGGGGCAAGCAAGACCAACGTAGATGTCCTCGGTGAGAAGCTCGTTGGAGGCTCTGTACTCCTGGACGAGATATGTGTACACGCCGCTTCCGGCAACGACCGAGCCGAGCAGGAAGCCGAAGAGCCTTGTGCCGCAGCCCACGTCAGTCTGGGCAGTTCCTTTCTGCAATCTGCGACTTGGGGGGGGTTCTTACCCGCCTCGGAAAGCGCCCATGGGGCGCTTGGCTGGTAGTGCATCGGCCATTCGTCGGGCGGACGTGGTGAAGGCGGCGCGGGCGGGCATGGCGAGTCTGGAGGCTGCGAGCATCGTTGTAAGCTTGATAGGGAGAAGGCGTGGGAGGTGAAGAGTTGCGTTGCGTTGCGTTGCTTTGCGTTGCTTTGCGTTGCTTTGCTTGGGAGTTTGAGGGCACGGGGTGGCGTAGGCGGTTGAATTGGGCCTACGTGATTGGCCTGGAGCAAAGCTGTGCTGGAGCCGGCTGGCCCAAGGCGAGGCGGGCCGGCGATTTTTTTCATTTTTTTTTTTTCATCAACGTGCGCTTCTTTTCCCATTCTCCAACCCGGAGTCCCCTTTTCCTCTTGTATCTGTTTTTTTGTTCGACCGAGCTCCGCTGCTGCCACAGATAGCCTGAAGACGGTCCCACCGAGGAGTAGGAGGAGGAGGAGGAGGAGCCATGAACAACTTTGGCGTCATCGAGCTCGCGAGCGCCCGGACGACCTCGGCCCCGGGATGGGCCTACGTGCCTGACTACACGGCTGTCGCGCCGGGCATCCAGCCCGCGAACAGGAAGCGGGCGCGCAATCCGACGGGCGGCCCCAGCCTGAGCGACCTGGCGGCGCGGCAAGACGCCAAGACGCGCAAGGAGGTCGAGGCGCTGGAGAAGGACGGCAACAAGGACAACACGATCCCGCTGCCGGCGAGGAGCGGACGAGGTAAGAAAAGGCCGTCACGAGCGTCTCTTTTGCCGAGAAAATCACAAAAAGATGGGGGGCTAAGCTGCGTAGCCTCGTCCAAGTTCACGCCCAACGTGCGCAGGGTGATGCAGTCGCAGAAGACGTTTGCGAACCACCTGGACGACTTCCTCGCCCTGCAGGCCCTGGCCGAGGCGAGCTCCGCGACGACCAAGCGCCCCGCGGGCAGCAGCAGGAAGGACTACGCGACGCCCAGGGCCGGCGCGGCAGAGGACGCCGCGCCCGTCCTGCTGCCGCCGTGCCGCGATCCGCCTGCGCCGCATCCGGGCGACCACGATCCTCTGCTCGTGTCGCGCGTGCCGTCTGTGCCGTCCGACGCCGAGCTGCGCAGCCTGCTGGCCCATCCGCCGCTGGCGTACCCCGATGCCCTGGGCGTCCTGGACGACACCTATCCGAGGAGGGTGTTCTGCGAGCTGTGCGGGTACTGGGGTCGCCTGCGGTGCTTGCGGTGCGGCATGAGAGTGTGTGCTTTGGAGTGCCTGGAGACGCATCGGGAGGAGTGCCTTACCCGATATGGTGTCTAGCGGCTGCGGCACATGTGCTTTGTTTGTTGGAGGGCTCGCTGCGAAAACGACACTGCGAGATACGGCATCTAGGACGAGCTGCCTGCACTTCTTGGACACGCCTCGGGAAGACTGGGCTACGTACGAGGTGCACCATCCAGGACCAGCTGCCGTCAGGAAACGCAATGTGGGCATTGGGCGGCCTTTGATTCAGCATATACTTCATCATTTGCGATACCCTGAAAGTACTTAATTCTATCCCTTTGCCAATCTGATCATCTGAGCCAGATACGTCCCATCGACATCATTACACTCGACTTGTCACTACGTTTCCCCATCAGACCAAAGTTGGCCGTAGTCTCCCTCTACGTTTAATGGTCCCGTCTTCGCTGTGGTGTCTGACCAGCAAAGCAGCACACTTGTAATCCGGAACCAGCGTGGGCGAGTGACCCTTCGCACCGACTCCGTAGACTATGCCTGTTCGCCTGGCTCACTTTATCATTGATACAATGACGCGTTCTTCTCGAGCTGGCATACGCCAGATTCACGTGACGACATGACATTTTTTTTTTTGAACTGAGCGTGTCGTTTCAGCCCGGGCAATTCCAAGATTGATATTCGAAATAGATACTGTCCCAAGCCAGCTGGTCCATAACTGGCTTCGCACTATCGAGAAGCAGCCATTTGCTTGGCTGGAATGGGCATGGAGGAACTGCTCGAAATTGGTCATGTGCAGCAAGCACAAGGGGTGTATCATCCATCAGTCAGCCGTGTGCCGGGGCACTCTTGTTGATTTGTGCCGACGGCGTCGGCGAGGGAGCCGACTTTCCTGTCGGCTATACTCGGCCTGTCACGATCGATGATGCCGCGGTGCGAAGGTTTGTTCGCAAAAAAATTGGTATCCTCACGAAGCACTTTGCGGAGAAGCAGTCCTTTTTTTTTTTTTCATCTTGCCCTGCGCCAAACGAAGGGACGAAAACACCGGGGTGGTCGGTTTGGGCGAACTGGCAGCCTTGGGCGTGTTTTCCGGGGGTACGAGGGGCCTGATTTCGTGATGGGTCCTGCAACCCGTTGCTCTGCTTTGGGGGCCGTTCTGCAATTTAACCATCCCGTGTTTAGGCCGACAAGTTATGCATGCGTGCATGTGTGTACGAAGTCGTATGAAACTGACATGACATGGGGGGCCATGACATGAACTTGAAATCGCTTGCCCTCGGCCACGTAATATCACTATATCACCATATTAGCCCCTCTTCACTTTCACATTAATGTCTCGCACGCCAACGACTTACTCCTTTCCGCAATATAGTGTAGTCATCGAAGCCCCGAGTAAGAAAAATCATGCACGGGGTCAAGGTCTGTAACCGTGATGACATAAGCAACCCAGAACAAGGACGAGCTGATTACCCTAGGCGCTTGACCCAGATGTGAATATGACGCATCAGCAGCAAACTTCAAAGCGTCTAGCGGTGACCTTGAAGAAGCGTGTGGCTGGTTTGTGGTGGGAAGCGCTCCGTTGCGCCAGCCTCGTACTGTGTGTCTTGTCAGGACCTCTTGTCACCACTTTTAGCAAGCAGGAAGGGGATGATATATGATGAGTAATCTTAGAGCAGTGATGTGCAACAGGTAGCATAAGCACATGTAGAAGGAAAACATATTAGCAAGTTTTGAGGCGGCGTGTTGGGTGTGCGTCACGAGCCAAAGGTGGAGTGAGTGGTGGACACACAAGTTAAGTTGACAGGCTGGCTCAGCCGGTCATATGCCGTGTGTGGTGGTAGTTGACAAGCAGACAGAAAGGAGGCAAAGAGACAAGATATTTCTGTCGGCAAAAGGCGGACGGGGAGACGTAGTGGCTAATTTTAAACGACATAGTCATCTGTCCTGGAGGTAAGAGACGTTGCCAGTCCTTGACGACGCATCGCAATTGTCGCCTTGTTCTCGCTGCTTCATCCGAGTCAAAGCCGAGGTGGACGACTCATTATGTCGCTTTTGAAAGGATTGCGGCCTAACTTACAAATGACAAGTCATGAAGATGGGCGGAGCAAGGCACTAGACACTAGACAACGTCCCTATGAACGGAGTTCGGTGGAAGAGGGAGGATGGCACGGCAATCCTTGGATGGCCTGGGTGTCGTTGTATATTCTGGAAGAAGTCGTGGCTCGGTGCTACGTCTTTGGCCTCCGAGAGCAAAGCGTTCCCGGCTTTAGTGCGAGTTTTAGCTGCGAGCTAGCTGCTAGCCCGAGTGCATCGGGCAACGGGCAATGAGTAAAGCGCAACGTCTGGACAGGGGCCGAGGACAACCCGAGATTTGCCACGCGAGCAGGCCATCGAACCATCGAATTGTTGCAGTTCAATTCATGAAGATGGAATGTGTCTCTGTGGAGAGGAGCCCTTGAGAGTCGCGCCGTCCCCGAGTGGATCTGTGGCGCCATTAAATTCGCCGAGTGGACGATAGCGACAACTCAACGGGCGGCAGGCTTATTACGATAATATGCCTGGTTTACGGAGAAGGGGACCGGGGGGGGGGGGGGGGGGGCGGAGGCCGAGGGCGAGAGAGAGGCCAGAGTTTCAGCGAAGATTATGGAGCTGATGGATGGCAAAGCGCTCATTGTGTCTTTGTCGAGTGATGGAGTGAGACGTTGGTTGGAAAGAACTGATCGCTGCAGGCAGAAAGGTAACTGGGGCCTTCTTCTTGTCCCCGGGACGCAAGTCAACCACTGCGGTCCGGTTTGTGTGAAGCTGGTGCCTCTTTCGATGGTGCGCGTGGGCGTGCAAACAAAATTTGGCCGTCTTCATCGAACGTCGTTTCTGAGGAGATGCACAAAGCTGGAGGATGGCGAGACTACTCACTTCCTTGGGAAATGTGGAAGCAAGTTGGCGGGCTGAAGACTCGAGACAGGAAAGCCAGTCCGTGTTTAGCGCAGCTTGATACCAAAGTAACATTGTCTTGTGCTGTGTAACCCGGCTGAGTGGACGAAGGTGATCTATCACCAAATGTTGACTGCGGAGTTTCGCAAAAGTGTTATCGTCATGACGACGCACCGAAAGTCTGGAAACGTGTCAGAAACGATGGCATTCGAGTTTAAAACAAACTAAGGCATTTTTCTTTGGACAGGCCGGAGCACTCGTTGGGACATGGCGTCCGCATTTCAACACCGAGATTCACATCTTCTACATCCATCATGGCCTCATGGTCTTTGGACCAGAATGGCTTCTTCTTTTCGCCGGGCTATGACCCTGCGCAGCTATCAGGGGGTGAAAGACAACCTTTTTTTTTCCTAATCCACTGGCTGAATTCTGAGTGCTGTTCTGAATCAGGAGCGCGGATCATGAAGTGATGCAGAACAAGCCCTGTGCCTGCCCTAGCGTCATCAGCCTTGTGAATGCGGAAACAGCAAACAAATAATGTGGAGCCGAGTAATCAGATAATCTTTTCGCAGTCCGCTTGTACTTCGTAACGTGACGAACTACCTAAGTACCTACCCAAGGTAAGGTACCCTTTATGTGACAGGTCACGCCGGGTGACTTTATAGTTGAAGCGGCATGGTCCTTCGGCAAGAGGGAGGCGAGGCCTCGATATAAAAAGTCACCCGGGCCTGTTAGGTGGAGAAGTCGAGCCACAATAAATAACCCAAGCGAGCGGACTAGTGAGGCTAGATGAGAGTCCAATGCTATAGATCATCTATCACAAAAGACGGGACGAGCATAGACGAGCTAGCCATCCACGCGGGCCCTTGAAGGTTGGAAATACACAAGAGCAGAAGACTCGTGTGTGGCCCAGACTCGCGCTCTGTATGCGCACCCCCAACATAACGTCGCCCTCTGAACAGCAACTATCGCGTTAGTCAGTTAGCTTTGACGTAGACTGAAAAAGAGCGTGTCAAATGAAAAAAATTTGCTCGAAAAGAAGAAGAAGGGGGGATCATACCAGTCGCAAAGTAACTGCAACATCTTACCCATCACAGGTAGGAGTGTGTGTGTGTGTGTGTATGTGTGTGTGCGACTTTCGAAAGTGACGGGTTGCGTTGTGGGCGACTGCCAAGTGGCAATGGTAATGGGGGCGTGCATGACGGAGCTAAGGGGGGGCAAGGAGGGTATGGCAGGCAAAGCAAACGATCAGCAACGTTATGCACAATTATGAAGGACGATGTTCCTTAGGGAGCAGTTGATACCAATATTACAATGGAATGGAATCGCGAGGTAGGAGAAGAAGCAGAAGTGCAAGGAGAAGTACAAGCAGAGGTGACAGCATGGCAACGACAAGTTCCTCCTCCTATCCACACCTTCGGTAGGTACCTATGTACGCTGCAAACTACCCAGGTAGGTATTGTGGCTGGTTACTCCTGCCATTCAGGCGCCTGGCACCTGCCTGACACCTGCTTGCCACCTGCTTGACTCCTTGCCTGCCTGGCACCCTGCCTGGCACCCTGCCTGGTGACACATCTATTCACTGCAATGGCTGCAATGGCTGCAATGGTTGAATGGCAGCATCGAGCCAAGGCCTTGGGCGTTCGGGCGATTCTTGTGTCACCACGGACAAGGCGCTTTGATGAACTCACATGTCAACCACGTTCAAGGCCATGCTCCTTGCCGACACTTCTCCGTGCCTTGCGGGCGGGCTGTGCCGGGTCATGAATCCTGCATGCTTGGTCCGGAGTGCATGTTTGTGTGCGTGGTGGTACGTCGACACATCCACATCCACATCCACGTCCACGTCCACGTCCACGTCCGCACCCACACACCCTCACATCCACACATCCACACATCCACACATCATCCATACATCCATACATCCATACATCCATCCGTCGTTCAGCACACGCACACACACGCACGCACGCACACACACACACACTCTCTCTCTCCTCTGTACCCCATGCTGCAGCCACACGGAGAGTCCTGCCCGGCCCCGAAATAGGGCATTGGTGGGAATTGTTCTGCTGATGCAGCACTCGATAAGATGATTTTTCGTGATTACCTCGTCACCGAGGTAGGAATTGCAGCCGTTGTCGCCTAGAGTCCTAGATAAGCTGGGTTGACCAACATGCAACATGCTAGGCCCGTCCTTGTCCTGCAGACATGCGCCGTCACCTGTGTTCAGTCGATGGACGGTTGTCTGTTGCTCGATCCTTGGCTGTGTCTCTTCTAAACGTCGAGCCCTGAACCCGAACCCCAGTACGCTCTTTTTTTTTTTTTTTTTTTTTTTTTTTTTTGTTTAAGTCTTTGCCTCTCCCTCCTCTCTCTCCCTCCCTCCCCCCCCCTCTCTCTCTTTCCGCCCTTACCCGCTTTTAACGTTTCCTTTCTGTCCAGGGCGGGATGTCGTCCATTTGAGACGGCGACGTGGTAGATCGTCCTCTGGAATAAGATTCTGATATTATTCCATTGTCATTACTGAGTTGTGAGAGCACCACGCCTGTCACACGCGCCTGGGAATCGCGCATTGCCGTCGGAGTATCCTCCGAATGTATCAACTGCACATTTATACGGCAGCGCCTCTCGCCCGTGATTCATCTTCCTCTTCCTCTTCCTCTCTTGCTCTCTCTTTATTTTCCTCTTCTTCTTCGTCTTCTTCTTCTTCTTCTTCTATTTCTTTGCAACCATAATTTGGGCTAACCTGCTGTAATCCCCCTCTCTCGTCCGCTCCAAGGACAGAAACTGCCTGCCGCCGCTGTACTTCATGTTGCATTTGCCCTCGGGCCTGAATATCACGCAGCAGTCGCTCATCTGCGGATGATTCGCATCGCTCGTGCGGCCCTCCTGGTCCGATCTAACAGAGACAATCTGTTCGACCCAAGCGCTAGCGCATCGACAGTCACCCTCGGTAGTGTTGCCGGAACCCCTACGTAACATCTACTGTATCACCGTCGCTGCCGTCGCTACCGTCGCTACCGTCGCTACCAATGCCAATGCCCCCAGCCACGTTTGCTCCCAAGCCAAGATCGTTACTTCAAAGCACAGCAACGGGGTGGCCACTCTAGCCCGACACCACCCGACCCCACGCCTCTCTCTCCGCTGTAAAGGGCGCAAAAGGTAATACCAGAACCAAGCACGCTCAGCATCCTCTCGCGCATCGTCGCAAAAGCAAAAAGGCCATCCGACTTTCGATAGCTGAAACTGGCAAGGGGAGACCCTCCCCGGACTAGACCGGGAACTACCGCTTCGCAACTAAGACGGATGAGAAGTAGCAGCCGTCGCAAAAAGCAAACATTCATTGTAACACATCAGACACACCACGGCCAAACTTGGCCCTGAGACACTGCGACAAGAGCCCTTGAGCTGCATAGCTTCGGAACGTAGTGTCTACCGCGCAAGTAATACAAAATACATGTCAATAACTTCTCTCGCCCCTGTTGTCGAGGCTGCCATGCATTCGCCGTCGAACCCAGCCGACTTGGGTCGTGGCGAGACCGTCAGGCCGCAACAGGATGCCGAGGCTTCTTTCAATGAGGCGACTTGCGCCAGCGCCCTCTCTCCTAGCCAGGACGTCCAGGACCGTGATAACATTGATGAAACAGTTCCACACGCTGACATGCTGCTGACGGACACGCGACCCAGCCCTCACGGCAGCAACACCGCATATCGCCATGGTCATGGCAACTCTTTCCCGGTCCATGATCCGGCGCCTTCGCAACCCTCAGGACACCTCCCACGGCCCCTAGATACTCCCGATGAGGACAATGAAGAGGGCATGAGTGACTCCGAAGGCGGCGCACCTCTTCAGCAAGTCCCGTCCACGGCCCAAGCCGCAGTCCAGCTAGAAGCAGATACTACTGGCGTCGATACTGAGGACAACCACAGGGAGGAGATTGATGGCCATGTTGCGACTGACGAAGCCAATGACGCAGATGCCCGCCAGCAATCTGACGACGATGTGCATGCATCAGTCCAAGCTTTGCAGCCGTATATCAACCTCAACCCCCTTCCCATCGTCCCCTGGCAACTTATGGACGCGGATTTCCCAGCTGCAGTATGGGGACAAGAGCTATGGCCCGCCGCTGGCAATGCTAATTTGCAATGGCCGCCTGCCGAAATCGAACCTGATAACATGCTCGACACGATTGACGCTTTACCGCCTGTGCAAATAAGCAACCCTAACCCTACAATCCCTGGTTCGGAAAACCTCGGGCTGGTTGATTTTCTTCGTATTTGGGCGCACCAGGGAGACTATACACAGACCCTTCGATCTCGGCCACCGCATCTCCACCAGGTTCTGAAGCAAGCCAGCACTGAAATTAAAGAAGTCAATTACTCAGATCTCCAGGGGGATTATTGCGACTATCAAGCACTGAACTGGGCTGCCATGGAAACTACGCGCGATGCCGCTAGAGAGAGGAGATGTCGAACCTACAAGAACTATGTGAACCGCCCAGGTTCTGATATTCTGAATGTATGTTTTGCTGCTGCAGTCGCAGTGCTGTCACATAAAACTCCCATGGCCCACGGTGCTGACCAGATGCGCAGTCTCAACTCGAAGATGCCGGCCTCCCGTCCTGGGAGAGTTTCTTTCGTTTCAGGAGGATGCATATTCGTGGAGATGTCCATCTGGCCCACTTCCAGCTGCGTAGTGTGCTCGCGTGCCCGTCGCGAACCGGTGCCTTTTATCCAAGCTCCATGGGCGTAAATAGGATCAACACGGTTTCTCGGAAGACTGAATGCATAATGGCGACGCGTGATTATCCTGCCATGGGAGGCGCCATGTCAGCCCTCGATGCTGGATGCGGTGCACTGATGGGCGGCACGTTCAACGGAGACTATTACTTGAAGCCCCTCGATTGCAACGACAAGAACAAGTTCATCGAAGGGCAAATCACATCCGATTTCAGCGGCATCACCAACCACATCAAGATTTATCAGCCGAGACGGTCATCGAACCCGGTGGCGGCTATCGCCAGCAACGATTGTGGGTTCCGCGTAATGGACATCACAACTGAGCAATTTGTGTCGGAGACCATGTATCCCTTTGCTCTGAATTGCTCAGCATTGTCGCCCGATCATCGACTACGAGTAGTCGTTGGCGACCATTCTAGCGTCCTCATTACCAATGCAGATACTGGTGAAGTCCTGCAAGAGCTCACGGGACATCGCGACTACGGGTTCGCATGTGATTGGTCCGAGGACGGATGGACGGTAGCGACTGGGTTTCAGGACCGTGATACAAAGATTTGGGACGCGCGCAAGTGGTGCAATTCGAGTGGAATCAGCACGCCTCTATGCACTATACGGTCCGAGATGGCCAGCGTGCGTGGCCTTCGATTCTCACCCTTGGGGAGCGGCCATCCCGTTCTTGTGGCTGCCGAGGAGACTGACTATGTCAGCTTCATCGACGCGCAAACCTTTTCCTCGAAGCAGACTATTGATGTATTCGGAGAGATTGGTGGCGTCGCGTTCACCAACGAGGGTCAGGACCTAAACATCTTGTGCTGCGACACGCATCGGGGCGGAATACTACAAATGGAACGATGTGGTCGCCGGCCTGAACCTATCATGGACTATCTTTGGCAGCAAAAATCGTCACGAACCTCATATCCGGCATATATTGATGACTCGTTCCGAGATGAGTGGAGTCGAAGCCGACGGCCTGTTCCCCCTGATGATGATCTTCAACCATTTTAGGCGAGACGACAATTTGATTAACATGGACGAAAGCGGAAATTTTACGGAATGGCGGAAGGAGTATATGCACATGTTCCATTTTCCTAACCCCCTTGAATCACCTCGGCGTATCGTGTGTATTGATCAGCCACAACCACGTCGAGAGTTGCATCCTGCATGATTTTTTTTTCTTCTTCTTATTAAGCATGATACCCTTGGACTGTCGGGACAAATTTTACCCATAGCAAAACATATGAATTGCTAGTGATATGGGTTTTTTTTTTTTTTAACTTTTTCTCTTAACCTCGAGTTTTGAGCATTGCATACAATTGGAGAAGGACACTCAGGTTTAGCATTGGGAACTCAAGCCAGCACACCAGATTTACGACTTTGTTTGCTTGGGTTTGGATCTTGTACTTGGAGCGGCGACACAGTTGATGTCTGTCTGTGGACGAAGCCTCTCAATGTTTGATTGCCGCGCAGTTCTTTCAAATTCATGTTTGGCGGTTTTTGATTATTTGATCTTGATCTGTCTTTATGTTGCGTTTTTTTTTTTTTTTTTTTTTTTTTCAAAATAGCATGTTTCTCTTGCATTTCTTTCAGGCTTGGACACCATGTTTATAGATGGCTTGGGCTTCATTTGGGACGTACGTGAGTGGGTAGAACAGAGTCTGAACATTGGTTACTTGCGCACGAGGACACAGGTCGGTGGTTAGGAATAGCGCAAACAGTACAGACACATTGGTTCTTTGGAATTGCTGCCTCCCTGACTGGTACTACGGCTTTGTATCCAGTCATGACTCAACAGACACATTGGTTCCTTGGGGAATTCCTGCCACCGTGACCGGTATCACGACTTCGTATCCAGTCATAAACGGTGAGACGCAAGAACAGTGGCTTTCCGAAGCCACGACAGACCGAGGGCGTGTCAATGTCTCGGAAGGACGATTCTGTGCATCCGCAGGCCATGTAGTGCCCAGCCAGCCGCGGCCGATGAACGGGCCAAGTTGACCGGAGCACGACCGTGACGTAGTACCCGTACGCTCGCAATTTACTCGGCTGCCTGGCTGAGCAAGGGAGTTATTACGTAATCCGCTTCGGATAGGGAGGGGCGGCTAAAGTTCGCAAGGAACCGGGAAATCAAGGCGACTTGGCCAAGCGAGCTTGTCCTAATGCACAACATAGTCCACCGGCCTCCGCTTCTACGCCCGACGCCCCTTGCGTGACTGACGAGAGGCGGCTTCGGTCCCAGCCTTTGCGTTGGTTACATGGACTGCGGGGTCCGCTTCCTTCCGGGATGGCCAGGCCGCAGAACAACGTCAAAGGCTTCCAGCGGTCTAGCTGTCAGTGCTTCCTGGTCTTGTTCGTTGCGCTTTGCGTGAGTGGCGGAGACGAGCGCCGTGAGACGATCCCCGTTCAAGGCAAAAAGACCTGGCCATGTGATGGACGCAGCGGAGATTCACAAAACCTCGCTTATAGCTAAGTTGGGGTTGGGCTTTGCTACCAATTTGGCCACGCAGCTTAAACGACACATTATATGTTGCCCCAGATGGCCTAATGGCTGTCCCCTGCCCAAATTTTCTTCCGCGTGCCAATGGACGCGTGAATCCACCCGCAAAGGTGAACAGAAGTGGAGTTGAAACCCACACGTTAACTAGGCAGGGGAAAAACGATGAAGAAACAAAAATCGGCTTTTTTTTTTTTTTCTTTCTCCTCCGCTGCCCCTCCCATAAAGACACTACCGCGGGCTGCTGATGCCCTGGCCGCAGCGAGTCATGTGGTGGTGCTCACAGAAACGAATCAAGATATGAATCCAGCACAAATACCTGGGTAGCCCGTCCCGTCATAGACACTAATAAAACACTGCGTGGTCGAATCAAATATCAAATATACAAATCATGGTCCGGATATAGCCCTTGTTCACGCAAGAGTACCAAACCATAGATAAGAAGGGAAACACCTCAATCACCAGAAAACTCCACATCAGCAAATCGTCTCACAGGTAGAATGAGGAACAAGGGAGGAAAAGAACAACCGGGTTCAACAACTGGCATCATCAAGACGCTGTCTGTGGCTCCCTCGTCCATGACAAAGGCAGCCACAACAGCGGAGCAGACCATGTCTCCATTTCTCTCCTAGTAAAGCTACTCCTGCATGTTCCCATTCAAAAAAAAATAAAAATAAAAAAAAAATAAACATCTTTGTTTCATTCCTCAATGTGCTTTGGCATTTACCTCATATACAGCCAGTGACAACTCCTGTCCAAGCTTTTGCTGGGTCGTCATCAGTCTGGCGTTACTGCACGCTAATCTTCATGCCGAAAGTAAGAGCCAGGCCAAACTTGTCCTCGCACTTGCATGCAGTATCTTTTCCCTTCCAAACGTCGCTCTGGAAGGAGAAGAAGATGGTCTTGGAGCCGACCTCCTTACGGATGGAGTTGATGGCCTCGAGCTGCTGAGAAAAGCCAGGAACAGCGAGACCGTTGGCTACACCTCCGTGGGGGTAACCGCACTCCAGGTTGACGACTTTGTTGCCAGGGCAAATATTCTTCAGGATGTCCATCTGGCCCTTGACGAACTGACCTGCCTCGCTGGGAGCAGTTTCAGCGTTGAAGAAGGCATGAATATTGGCACCCGTGATATCGACAACTCCGCAGAGGGCAGATGACACGTCCTGGCGCTGCCAGATGTTGAGTGTTTCAGAAATGGTAACAGAACCATTGTACTTGCCGCTGCACTTGGATTTCACGCTAGTGACAAGAGTGCGCAGCTGCTGGGGAGTGCAGTAGTTGTTCATGATGGCCTCGTTACCCACAACAAGAAGCTTGACAAGGTCCCAGTGGTTCCACGTAGTGAGCTGGTCAACCTGCTCCTTAATATCGGCCGTGTTGATATCACAGCCAGACGACTTGACAAAGACGCCACCAATGATGCCCAGGCTGTACTTCTTGCAAGCGTTGCCAACATTCTCCAGCGTGTTGCAGTCGGTGGAGTAGAGACGAACAACAGAGAATCCAGCGTCCTTGATGACCTTGATGTCAGCATCAACCTCGGCCGCGCTCTTGCACCCACCATTAGAGTGGTAGGGCGTGTAAGCGATACCGAGATGGTCGTTGTTGCTAGTCAAGTCCTTGCTGACGGCAGGAGACTGGGAAGGAGCCTGGGGGGTAGGCTCAGCCTTGGCAGCTTCCGAGGCCTTAGCAGGAGGAGGAGGAGGAGGAGGAGGAGGCTGAGGCTGAGGAACAGGCTCAAGCTTGACAGCCTCGGAGGTCTTGGCAGAGGGAGGAGGGGGAGCAGGCTGGCTGGTGGAAGCAGAAGCACAACTCGACGTGGTAGCCGTCGGGGTCGAGGCGCTCATGGACACGACTATAGAGTTTGCGGTATTGTATTAGCGCATGTTCAACATGACGATATAAGGACGTCTTGGGAAGAAGGACCAGGGAGTGAGTGAGTGACTGGCTACATACGAGTAGGCTCGCCGTAAAAGTAAGACCAGATAGTAGTGCAACCGGGAACGCAGACGGCATCAGTCTCGTTCAAAAACCTCTTGAACAGAGCCTCGTGGTCATGGTGATGGCGAGCAGCGGTGGCGCCACAGGCCATGACCACCAGGGCGGCAACAAGTCCTCCTCTCCTCATCGTGAACGGAATTTGTGGAATATGAGTGGCTGCCGATGGTTGTGAAAATTCCTAGGTTGTGGAGAAGGTCGAGGAGAAGGAATGTCCGCTGAAGGAGTGAAGCGGTGGGTTGGCGAATCAAGAAGAGAAGAAGGGGGAGAGAGAAGATGAAAGCTGGGGAGGGGATGGATGACTTTTCTGTTACCACCTCGACATCGAACAACGGGACGCGTGAAGGAGGAAGGAACAAGAAGGAAGAAAGCGGCAACAGCTGCGAGGGCTGGGGACATCGTGCTGTATTATATTGATTCTATGTAGGTATATAACACAGGACCTGGTTCAAGCGACCTGGCTGGTGACACGGGCTATTATTTTGGACCAGGATGCACAGTCCTACGTCTCGTCTGTCAACCTTGTCCATCAGACTTGTTATCCCGTCCAGCCTTGGTGCGTGTTTGTTCGTGGCGAGTGGTCCTGATGTGGCCCTGTTTACTCGCGGGTGCCTGATATTTAGAGACGGGCCCTGTCGTTACTACAGCCTCCCGCCGAGTGGCGCTCACTAGTCAGGTACCGCAGGGCAAAAGAGACCAGGCCGACAAGGGAAAGGGGGGGGGGGGGGTTTCCCCACTACGGTCTGGTTGGATCCACACACGAGCTACCATTTCACCTTCTCGCACAAATTCATCACTTCATTTCTCAAGACTTCTTCTTGTTTCTCCTCCTACAGACATCCATTCACGCACAGTGCCAGTTCCACACACAGATTAACCAGCACGTCGCCTTTTGCTTTTGTTGTTGACGGTGGTGTGGGGTGGTCACTCGAGGCACCAAGGCACCAGGCACCTATTCTGCATTTACCGTCACCCAGCCTAAACAGGAGAGATGGAGCCGGCCGGGAGATTTTTTTAATTTCCACGCCGCCCGTCCCGCCTGCACATATGCATGTACGTACGGAGTATCCTCTCGGCTGTGGTGCACGACCAGGATCAACCGAGACTAAATAAGCTTGGGCGAAAGTGTACATGCCCCGATATCTTTCCGTGTGCGGGTATGGGTATCCCTTGAGCTAGGAGGGACAAACTGAACCATTCTTTTTAGTATCCCCGAAGCTTTATCTATCCGACTGCTGGTCAACGTAAATCCTCCGCGGGAAATGAACTGCCGGCCAGCGCCAGCGCAGCAACTCTTCCCGTTGGCGTTGGAACAAGGGCGACAGGAATAATTTATTCACACAACTCGTCGGTCGTGTATGACTTGCCCCCTTTTTCATGGTTCATGTTCCTGCATGGGGCCGTCTGCAGCCAAGCCAACCAACCAACCATCAAGCGTTTCATCCTTCTCCTGCAAGCCATTCTGCTCTTGATGCAGGGCTAAATTGGCAAGTGACTTGGTCGTTTGCTTGTTTGCAGCACGGTCTGTGGCCCGGTCGAACTCGGTTGGCTGTTCAAGTCGAGAGAGCCCAGCTTTTGCCTCACAATATCTCAGCTGGGCGGGACAAGCGGTACATTCTCTGTCATCCCTCCCGATGGATTGTCCGCTGGCTGCACTTCAAACTCGTACCCCATTCCCTGTGACAGTGTTGAGGGAGCAATGCAATTAGACAGGTTGCGGAATATGTTGGCGATAAAATTGACAAGAGGTAATGTAATAGCAGCATCATCATCGCCACGTGGTACCGTTTGAAGACAATCCCTGCAACTGATCGGCCTGCACGCAACCCCAAGCAGGCGCGTGCCCCGCGGAGAACGGAGTAAACAGAGAACGGAGTAAGGGCGAGGCCTTGTCACTGTGCAAGAGACACTGTTTAATCTTACCCCCCGCTCACGCAAACATGCGTCAACATGCGTCAACATGTCGCGGAGCTTTCCACGCCGTCTGGCAAGCGCTAACAGAACGCGCTCATTCACCCCAAGGTCAATAAAACGTGCAGCAACAACTACGTCTTGGAGGGGGAAGATAGTGGAGCCTTTGGCGAAGTTGTGGGGAACGTTGTGACGAAAAATGTATTTTAACAAATGACTAAGCTATAATAAAGCTTCTAATCAACAGATAACTTGATAAGCATCTGTCTTGGTTAGCGACTGGTGCTATAAGTAGGGGGGTCTCGGAAGTAAGCGGTCTCGACGTCTGGTATAGAAGACTACTAAGTACTTTTAAAATGTCTGGGTCTGCAAAAACATTTTGTTTGCATGCCCCAATGAGATTGTTGCTAAAAAAAATATAATATAATATAATATAAAAAAAAAACCCTTCATGTAGCTCATGTGAGCCGTACAACTCCTCAGGTACCCGACACTCAGCAATCTCAGTAGTCTCAGCGCGACACTCAGCTTCCGGCAAAATGATCATCGTTCGGTCGGCATTTCCCGAGTCGGCGCCACCGACGCTGACCTGTCATTAATGCCGGAGACATGGCAGTTGCTTGTTCTGAAAATTGCGTAGCACGCCCTGGAGGCCTCGGCTGGCTCTCCCCCTCTTCCACACACGGGAGCTGCAAAGCTATCGCTCAAGAACGCGATTCCCGCAGATTTTTGCAGATTACAGTGGTGTTGCTGAATCTCTAGAGCGGCCTATACTCACTCCTGTGCTGCCTCATATGTAGTTTTGCACTGCTTCGAAGGGTCTACGCGTAGGGCATCACGGGTGTTCACGTGATCCGGCGTCAGAAGGGGAAGCCCTCACCCCCAAAATAAAATAAAATTAAATAAAATTAAATTAAAAAAAGGGTCCACCTCCAAGCTTCAGACCGACAACTCCTGAGCAAACACAAAATCTTCTCCATCTTCGCCATGATGCTGCGCTGCAAACGCTCATTCGTATGTTGGAACTGTGCTGCTCGAGGCCTTGGAAGATCGCGCGGGCTTCTCGGCAGTGCGCATGATTCCTCACAGATTTATCGTAATCCAACCTTTAGAGTTAGTGCCAAATGATGAATGGGCTCCATCTTCGTGCTGCGCACATTGCTTACCATGTCTGATTCCTTGTAGAGATGGACCACGACGCAAACCTCCAAGTTGGACGCTACCATCTCCGCAAGCGCAACTGTTGCGAAATCGTCCCACGACGACGTTCGATATTCCGTCGAGGACAAGCCTGACGACAATGTGCCTATTCGCGAACGCTTAAGACGATGGTCCGAAGCGAACCAAAATGCCAGCGTTGTAAACTCGATGCCCACGGAGGCTTTGATATACGGGAGTCTGGCAAACACCATCAGTCGGACCCAGTCCACAGGAGCATCCGACCTCGACCAGATACGAACCACCACCGTGGGATGGGACGAGGAAATCAGAGGTGAGCCAGAGGACGCGGGCTCGGAAGTGTCTGTTGTCGGCTCCGATTCAAGAACTCCCGGAGATTTGGTCGAGTTAAGGTTTGTTCTTCCTCTCAAGGTCCTGCGACCTCTTTCTTCATCCGTCCGGGGTTTCACTAACGGTCACGTAGGGCAATCGGCTCCAGAGTCCCAGTGTTTGCCGTTTACCTGGGCAACTTTGGGGACAGAAACCATTTTTACGCAGTCAACGGCAAATGGGTCATAAGCATGGGCTTCTCCGCGCTATTCACGGTTTCTAATTTCGCCACAGAAGAAGAGCTGAAGCCTCTTCTGGCCAAAATCCCGCCGCACGCGACTCCCGAACAATTTGATGAACTGCGCCAGGAGGGAATGGGACCCTCGAGAGAAGATGGCGTGCTGCTGATTAATAAAATGACGGAATTCCGGACGTCTTCAGAGGCCATATACCAACGTCATATGACCACGCTCGATGTGGCTCGCAGCCTGCTCGCAAGTTCAAAAAAGACACAGTACCTGAGCCTCTTTGAGATTGCAGACGTCTTGCTCCCGGCAAACCTCAAGGGTGACGACGGCTTTTCGCCCCCAGCACTTTATGCTGTCCATACCGCGCTGTCCCGAGATGAGACGGGATTCAGGCCTCTAAGTCCCTCTGGGGATAGTCATCGCCGAGATCACGTCTTTGAAATTTCTTCGTCGCTTTTCACACTCATTTGTGACAGGATCGCCACCTGGGTTCGAGCATACACTGAGAGCAGTGCCAAGAAATCACGCCCGCTTGAGCCCGGCGAACTAAAAGAAGTTACCCTGGGTCAGTTCATTCAGGAAGCACGAGAGGTGGTGTTGAAGAGCCGCCAGACTCGGGAGTGGACTCCTCACGGCATACTGAAGGCGGGGCCGAGCGTCGCTTTGCCAAAGGTCCACTGGTCTCCCGTGAGCAAGGACGTCATTACCTTTTTGGAGTGGTGGGCAAGCTATAATCTGTTCGATGGCGGCTCGCGATATCACGCCCACGGAGCGCTCATCCTGAGAGCGTTGCAGCTCTACGATGACACGCCTCTGGACCAGAGCGCCGCCTGGACCTTCCTCCAAGAAATTGGAGTAATTGCTCCGTGGGAGATCCCGTCGCGGTACAAGGTACGGTTTCCAGGCACTACCATCGAGAGGGGAGGCGGAATCACACGGGCCAAACCAAAGAATCTGAAACCCTCGATGAGGTCAGATATCGCGGCGGGAGCAAGGAGGCTCAGCGAGGGCTCCACGGTCTTCTGCATTGATGCGCCCTCTACAACGCTGATCGATGACGGGGTCTCGCTAGAACGCACAGACCGGGCGGATGAGTTCTGGATTCACGTACATGTAGCCGACCCTGCTTCTGTAATCCGGCCCGACTCGGAGCTGGGAAAGTTCATGGAGCTGATTCCAGAAAACATCTACCTTCCCGGTCATTTACAGGCTATGCTCCCGTCCGATCTGGGTGACGAATCTTCCAAGGACTACAGGTCAGAGGATCTGATCAAGCAGCACTCGCTGCATTCCGGGTCACCGGCGCTCACGTTCAGCGCGAGAGTCAACGAGGACGGCGACGTTCTGGACTACAAAGTGGAACCGAGCACCCTGCGAGACGTGACATACATGGACCCTGAAGATGTTGCCAGGTTTTGCGGGGAAGAGACACGACCGATTCCCACCACGGATCCATATAGCTTCCACGTCGGCACGCCTCCGGACACGGCCTCTCTCGAGCCCGAGCGTGCAATGGTCAGCGCACAGGCTCTAGACGGGGCCAGCCAGAGTGACCTCCTGACACTGGACCGCCTCGCCAAAGCACTGAGGCGGAAGAGACTGGAGAAGGGGGCATGGCCGTACTTCTTCCCGCGACCCTCGGTCGAGGTCTTGTTCCACCAAGCAAAAGGAGCGATGCACCTGCCGCCGGATCCATACATCAGGGTCTTCAGGGAGTCGTCGAGCGGCTGCTCCGTGGTATCCAACACCATGGTCCTGGCCGGCGAGCTGGCCGCGCGGTGGTGCTCGTCGCGCGGGATCCCCATCCCATACCGCAAGGACGCCCGGTCAGCGGGAGGGCCGGACGAGAGGGCGCTGACGTACGCGAGGCGGGAAATCTACCCCCTGATCCGCCGGGGCGTCGAGCCGTCGGCGAGCCAGCGCCAGGAACTCGTCCGGCTGACGGGCGGGATCCAGCTCTCCACGGAGCCGGGCCCGTACCTCCTCCTCGGGCTGGCCATGTACGCCAAGGCGACGTCGCCCCTGCGCCGCTTCGGCGACCTCGTCGTCCACTGGCAGATGCACGCCGCGCTGGCGCACGAGCGCAAGACGGGCCGGCCCATGGACCCGTCCGTCGACGACGCCGACGACGTGGTCCCCTTCACCAGGGCCTCGCTCCGGCACACCACGCTCCCGCTCCTGCAGATGCGCGAGAAGATGGCCAGGGCCGTGGCCCGCGGCACCCTGGACTGGATCCTCATCGCCCTCGTGCGCGCATGGCGCTTCGAGCCCAACGCCCTCCCGCCCACCCTGCGCTTCACCGTCCTCTCGCGCTGGCGCCAGGGCCTCCTGGGCAAGCTGGACATGTACGACCTGGACGCGGCGCTGGACACGGACGGCCTCAACGGCACCCGCCTCGTGAGGCACGTCCACGTCGGCGACGAGTTCGAGGTCGAGCTCGCCGACGTCAACGTGCACTCGCGGAAGATCCTCGTCAGGGCGCTCCGCTACCTCGGCAAACCCGCCTCGTCTTGAAGAGTTTCCATCACCACCCCATCCATGCAAAGGAGATCAACGAACGGCTTTCATTTATGCCAAAGCAGGCGGTGGGGTATCCCACGCTGGCTCGCATGGCTGACGGGACCCTAGCAACGCAACCCCGGTCAGTCCACGAATACTATACATCGCGTGCCCCAACAATTTTTTATCACGAGCATGGTGCCCTTGCTCGACTGTAATGTACTGTACCACCAGTCACCCGTCGATATTAAAAAAAAAAAAAAAAGAAAGAAAGAAATGAAACCCGCATGCCGCCAGCAAGGATTGTTGGACCAGATCAATCACCGTTGCAACTCGACTGGTCTGAATTTTTTGCTAGCTTCATCCAATTGGCTTGTACATGGTCGTTATGTACATGTCATCATGTATGCCCAAGTCGGCGTAATTATTTACATGGTGCCAGGGTTCTTCCCAGCAATAAAATACCGATACACAGCGAGTCGTTTCATTCCCCCCCCCCCCCCCTTCATCATAGAAATGTGCCATTGCTCGATAACCATGCCCGTGAAGAGGCAATTAATACATTCAGACGCACAGTCGCCGTTCCGAGAATATAAGGTAAAAAAAAAAGGTCAACATCAAAATTGCAACGCCCCCCTCCCGCCCTTGTGATATTCCTGACCCTTGATCCCATAATCATGAATTTTTTTTTAAAAAAAAAATCTTTCCTCTTTATACCCTGCCACCCGTGTTTTTTGTTTGTGCGACCCTTCCAGAATTTTGAAACCAACCGCGCCCCAAGAATGATGTAAGACGGAGACTGGTAAAAAGTCGGTAACATAATCAGTGCTTCTATATCCTCTAGAGAAGCCCTTTATAAATGTGATTGGAGGAATATCGAGAGACGAATGAATTGGGAAATGAGATGAAAAGAAACACATAACAAACTTCATTCATTAGAGGTCATGCATTTCCGAGTCATCTCGGTAAAGTAGAAGCGTATAGGATTAGCCGTCCAGTGTTTGCGGTAGGTTTTTGGACTACCGCAGTACAAAGCTCGACCGGCGCGTTGGGTAAAAACACGCTGGAACTAGCAATTGTACAGTGGTGGACGGAGGAAAGTTTTCGTAGCATGCATCATCATAATTCAATCGATGCGTTGAGTGGGCGGAATGCAAAGCCCGGGTTCGGAGTGATTTTTTTTTTTTTTTTCGTCTTGCTTGGGCGTGGCTGCGCCGTGTCACCGACAATCAGGCACGTAGCTAGCCGTTCTCATAGGTATTCTGAGTTGTGTCGATGGCTTCTGGAGACCATCCATCACTTCCTCCAACCGACATTCCATATAACATGAGCAATGTCACGGGCCGTGTTGACAGTGTCAATCACCCGGCCAAAGATGCCATCACCTGCAGGAGCATCGCCTTCGTCGTAGGGCATAAACATGCCTGAGGGGGTGCGCCGCATTCCCGCCGGTTCGTCTGTCAAGCTACCGCCAGAGGGTGCCTGATAAGAAAGGCCACTCTGACTGACGGGAGGCGAGCGCCATCCCGGGCTAGACACTAAGCTTCCTTCACCGAAACCGTCATCGTCATCCTCCTCCCCAAAGTAAAACCTAGATGATTGCTTCGTTGGACACAGGGTTTCCTGCGATGACGATGGGGAGATTATTGGGCTCCGGTAAACCGCCGTGCTATGCTTCATTGCCGTCTCTTGCGGTTCGGGTGTGTCCTTCCGGTACTTGAGAGTAGTAGAGGGAAGTTTTGCAATGATTTTGCCTTCAGACGTCATGGTTTTCTTCATCTTCTTCTTGTTGGACGATGAGGCACCTCGCTTTTTAGACTTGACACGCTTCATCATCACACCACCATCTTCTGAGCCGCTGTCTTCGTCGACACGGCCGTAATCAAATTCGTCCTCCTCGTCGTCCTTCATATCAATAGCAATGCACTGCTCCACTTGCTCGTTGAAATGAATATGCTTGGGCTCGGGTAATGGAGAAGAAGTGGTGGAAGAATCAGTCGAAATGGCTAGTGAGCTGTTGGTGCCTTGACTTCCCCTCCTGAGCAAGAGGGGATACGTGACGTAATAGTCGGTGTTTGCTTTATCCGTCTTGCACTTCAAGACACCCCTGGTTTCTTGTGCTTGGACTGCTGCTGTGGCTTGCTTCAACAAAGAAGCAGAGCTAAGGGACCTCTGCAGCATAACCTCAGACATGCTTCGCTTCTTGAGAATTGGCTTCTTGTTCAAATTGACGAGTGAATTTGTTTTGGAAAGTGCTGAGCTTGAAGGCTCTGTGCCGGTTGGGTTCAAGTTCTTTGTGCCACATTGCAAAGGCCCGTAAAGCCAAGTAACATCACAATCTTTCAGCCTGATGGGGGGGGAGAGTGGGGGAGAGGGTTTGAAATTTAGTTGAGTCGTCAGACAGACGGAGCATGAAACCGGGGGTGTACGTACCAATTCAACTCTTCGGGAGAAATTGTCTTGAGGTTGTTTCTGGCCTTCATCCAAGTCCTCCACGAAGCATTTTCCAGCCTGGCGCTATTTGCGAATTCACCTCTCCTTGAGACGATGTATCTCCACGACGACCAGATATCTTCTTCTTTCCAATCATGTGATAAGTAATCAACTTGCCGGGATGGGCGGTCCAATACAGCGGTATCGTCTTCGGCATGTTCAGCAACGTCGGGTGTGTCAGGCCCGGAGGTGATGGCAGAGTCGTCGGGCTCAGCGGGAGAAACGGAGTAAGAGTCACCGATCCTGGGGCTTGGTGGCGGTTCGAAATCCTCGAGTCCAAACTCGGGTTGAAGGTAGAACTTTTCTTGGGACAGTAACGGCAGGCTAAAGTGATCTTCAGGGTCGTCAATGCCCAGAGTCTCGTCGAAATCTGACGATATGGAGAGGTTGCTCGCGGGAGTCGAAGAGAAGGAGGAGTCAGTAGATTCTGCCTGTATTGTTGGAGGAGACGAAGGAGATGAAGGAGACGAAGAGATGTCGAATTCGGTGTAGGTTTTGGGATGCTGGTGGTACGGGTTCGATAAATGTGAGGTTGGCGTGGAGCGATACGGAGAGTGGTGGCCGAAACTCGTCTGAGACTGCGAGCGGCGCAGCGACGAAGAGAAGTAACCGTCCTCTTCAGAGGGAAGAACGGCGGCCATTGTGAGTCGAGACTGGTGGCGTGGAAGCTAATCGCGGACGCGGGAGCGTCGCCGCGACAAGTCCAAGTCGACTTCCGCAATCTGCACGCTCATAAATAAGTCGTCCAAGGCAGGCAGGCGATGGAGGGAGGACTGAGGATTGAAGATTGAATATCGAGGATTGCCGGGTTTTATGGAGACGTGCAGCGCCGAATCGAGGAGCGTTGCCCAATCCTGTGCAACGGTTGGCGTCGGATTGCCGATCAAGGGTTCGATGTTCGATGCAACAATGACGGAGAGGCCGGGAGATAAAGGTGGGCTGCAGCGATGCAATGCAAGTGACGATGGCAAAAGGTGATAAGAGTACGGACCAGCCACGACAAACGGAGAGGATATCCAGCAACGTCTGGAAGATAGGCCGGGCAAGTGATTATGCACGGATTGTCTCGAGTCGTCCGGGACGCAGACAGCGGGGGGGTGTTGTTGCCTCCCTCATGCACAAGAGCTGGTGAATTTGTATTAAGAAGAGTGCAAACGGCCCAGCTGCGGAGAGAAGCACGAGTTTTTGAAGGTTCAGGGCCGGACGGATGTAGATGTATGTACTGAGTATATACGTATACACGAATGTCGTGAGTACGGAGTGCGAGCCTCTTGCGTGCGTGGAGACTGAGCCACTCAGGGCCGCAGGGCGAAGGACAGAAGGGGCAAAATAAAATAAAATAAAATAAAATAAGGAGAAGAGGGGTAGAGTGGCGTGTACGACGGAGAAATACAGGACGGGGGTTGGCAGGGAGGAAGGGAGAAGCAGATGTAAATGTAGGTGTACGTGTACGTGTACGTGTAGGTGTACATGTGTACATACAACCCCGTGCGACCCGTTCCCATACAACACCATGCAAAAGAAGGAGGGAGCACGAGCAGGAAAACAAAGTATAAAGCCAAAGGGAAAAAAAGAAAAGGAAAAAAGGAAAAAGGACAAAGACAACAGTTAAACCATTGAAATCCCATTCCCAGGCATGCACAGCGTTGCACAGGGGATGCAAACAGGAGACCCCCAAGTCGAAAGCATTGGCATCCAAGACGAAGACGATGGCAAATCTACGGAAACAGTAAAAAACACTACCGAGTACGAACACACGCCCAAGCAGGGCACCGGCACTGGCCTTGGCACCGGCATTGCAGGGAGAGGACACCAAGTAAACAAGCAACTGGTCCAATTACACGACAAGAGAGGCGGACATTGGGGGCAACTGCTGCACGTACTGGACTGCCAAGGGGAAAAAAAAAAAAAAAAAAACCAACATTGGAGCTAGCTAGCGAGGCATGTACTGCACAAGGTTCCCCCACAGGGCTGGGCACCGCGAGAACAAGCGGTGCCGCGAGATACGACGGCCGCAAGCCCGCTGCGCATCGTCGACAGCCACCGCCCACTTGGCCCTTTCAGCGGCAGCCACCAGCCGCATCCAGCGCGAAGCCGTCGCTGGCCCTTGCTGGCATTTGCTGGCACCTGCTGGCACTTGCTGGCACTAGCTGGAGCTAAAGAGAAAAGTAGACCCAGGTACAGCCACGGGAGGTACATACCAGCCAGCAGCTTCTTCGTGCTGCATGCGGGGGAAGGCACGTCCGGTGCCCTGCAACCCCGGGTGTCAATTTTATTCGACCCGCTGCACTAGCATCAAAGTGGGCACCGAGGGCCGAGTTAAATTGACCAGCTTCTCCTAGTGCTGTGCGTCTTCCGAATCGATGCTGGCGCTGAAACAGTAGTTCAGAGTTCTGTACCTACAGCAGCGGTTGCGCCCTACAGGCTGGCCGGGGCTGGGTAGGTTAGGTAGGCATGTACCGTATGTACCGCATGCACCCTGCTGACCGGTCGTCGTTACGCTTGCTTGACCTTGACACTTCATGTTGCTCAATTTAATCTTGCCCTATGTATAATTTTCTCCCCCCCGTCCCCTCCTCCTGGCCATATCTTCTCATCCGACGAGCCTTGGCCTCTGCACAAAACTAACTGCAACTCATCTATTACCTGCCCCGCGCCGCCCAGCCAGACGTTTTCCCATCCAGGCTGGGGACGAGCCGTCACGGGACTTGGGGTGGCTTACGAACGCGGTAACAGAAAATGTCGCCCTTTTATTATCAAGCACGGCGTCGGTCGGCGGATCAAACGTGGCATAACATCGTGACCAGCCCACCATCAACCGGTGGGGTCGGATCAGTCAGTGACCCATGGTTGAGTCGTTGTCACCATGTCAGAAGGGAGATATGCAGCGTTCCAGAGCCTTGCGGTTTCTAGCTACCGAGATCATCATTCTTTTTCAAAATCAGACCTCGAATGCCGGTGTTGTCGTCTAATTCGAGGGTGGCCCGCCACACCCCGGTTATTTCTTGAACTGCGTAGGAAGGCAATCATTGATGGCTTCTTACAAACACAAATAGGCTTTTCCATCCTATCTCTTATCAGCGAAATGACAAGCATTCCGTACCATTTGCGCCATGTCTTCGGTGTGATATAGCGCCTCGCTTGACCATACCCACAGGACGGAGAAATGACCATTCTTCGCTCCCTTCGCTGCGTCAAAGCCAAGCGCAGAAAGGACGGCTACTAGAATTCCTTTTCACATCCCTCAAGCTTGGCCTTGGCTCTCCAGGCACACACTACACGAAATCAATCTATACTCTCTCTCCATGCTCCGTACCCAGTTGGAGTGGTATAAAGAGAAACCCCCCAACGTGCAGCCAATGTGGGCCCGCCTTGGGACGAGGGCTGAGAACCAAGTACACCTATGGTACTTTTAGCATTTTTATTACACATGCTTTCTCTAGTTCATGCATGAGAGCCACCGAGAAAAGAAGCAGCGATGGGTTATTGGCCTTGTAAGGGTGATTGCGGTAGCAAGCCGTCTCGGAAGATATCCTGTTATGCTGAGATGGATAGTGGCATGTATGTTGTGAGCATTATCGGCGTCGCCTTGTTCCATGACGACTTGCCATGACCGACGATGCATGCCTTGTCGAACCTGCGTCAAAGCTTCGGTCACAATTTCTTTGGTATTTGCCATTTGCCATGGGAACGAACGTCAACGCGCAGATTCCGACGAGGGCTTCCTGCGTGCCTGCCAACCAATCAACCAGGCACCCACCCCTAGGGACCTACGTAGGTGAACACCTGGGCTGCATGCCGGTCAAGCCAGATGCCTGCAGTGTGCAGTGTGCAGTGTAGTGTGCAGTGTGCTAAAAATGCAACTCGTGGATTTCGTATATCTAGGGTATGGTCGATATGGTGGAAGCTAAGGAGGAGGGGAGGAGGGGGGAGGAGGGAAAGGCTGTGA
Organism: Balansia obtecta B249; assembly: GCA_000709145.1. Classification (NCBI taxonomy): domain Eukaryota; kingdom Fungi; phylum Ascomycota; class Sordariomycetes; order Hypocreales; family Clavicipitaceae; genus Balansia; species Balansia obtecta. The sequence continues at coordinate 49,263 of JFZS01000159.1, forward strand.
CACAGATTGGAGAGGAACATGGCTGCGGATGTCATATCCGAAGGTTAGGTAGGCGGCGACGACCTGGAAACTTACTGGAGCACGATGGCTCCTGCCGAAAGACTAGAACGGCCCTGCGGGGTCCACAACTCCTGGATTCGCCTCCCACCCCTTCCAATTCTTTTCAATCGCATGAGGATCGTGATGCAGGCACACACGCACACGCACACCCACACCCACACACACACACACACACACACACACACACACACACACGCACACGCACACACGCACACGCACACGCAAAAAAACTGGTCTTCTTATCTGGTCTCCGCCTTGTCCTCATCCAGATACACAACTGCATGGCCATCTTCAAACACCGACCCGCCCGCGATCTGGGAACCAGAAACAGCTAGTGTTTGTTTTATTTTTCTCATGCAGACAGACAGCAGCAATCCAGATCCGCATGGGGCTTTGGGCTTGTCGCGATTTGTCAAGGAGGATTTTTTTTTTTTTCCACGGCACACCGATGCTTCGCAGAAATCAGGATTGGTAAAGAGAACTGGAGACGAAACAATGGGGCTGCCAGCTTTTTCAACGCCAATACAGATAAAACAGCATAGCCCTCCCAGCTGTTGAACCATTCTCGATCTGGCTTCGGCTCTCCGCCGCGTTACGGGCTTGGCCCAGCCGTGGACAGTTCGTCTGATCGGATGCAACAGCAAGCTGGCCGTGGCCGCCGGTGGCCGAGTCGCCGAGCAAGGGGAACGTACCAAGTCCGTATCAATATTCTGCAGCAGCCACATTAACAAACCGCCCGGTTTTGTTGAAGCAGTTGCAGTCCCGTCCCAATATTGGTTGTTGCCGGCCCGAGAGGCAATCACAGAGCACATCCAATCGACCAGTTGTCGCCTCCAACCTACAAACGAACGAGTTAGCGTACAAAGTATGGTTTTGCGGAACTCAAAAGTGACTACGGCGCTGCACCGGACTTAACCAGCCCCTACCTATCATCAACCCATCATCACCTATCAACACCAGTCTATCGATTCTTGCTTTCTTTTTTGGGCGCCTCCCAAGTCGGTCCCATGCATGGAAAAGATGACTGATTGCAACGCTTGATACTCTTGGTGAGAGAATATCGCAGATGCTGGCACTACCAATTTTCTGTTTACATCAACTGGTGTCAAGCAGCATACCTCGTAGAGACAATACCCCCACCCCCCCTCGCTTCGTTACGAGAGGTGCAAGCTGTTGGCTCGAGCCAAGACCATAGTCGTACATTTATCTCATGTATGCACCTCTCGAAGCTGTCCCCGACTCCTCCCGTGTGCATGCCATGCAGCTGCATGGAAGCTCTCACAGGAGGAACCACCCGGAAGGCTCAACAGGGGAATTCGCTCCTGCGAAGACGAGAAACTCGCACAACCCGCCATGCCAGCCGCCAGAGTGCTTGCAGCGCACTCGGCAGCATGGAAATGGGGATCCGAGATGCGCGGCCCGAAAAATGGCTCATTCATTACTTCCACGGCGGGCCACGGCAGGCAGGCTTGAAACTGTGACCGTGACCAGTCACGAAGGGAGCCTAGACCTCTCGTCATCAATGACATGACGAATTGTTCATGATGATGGATGGTGAATTGATGTCGCCATCAAAGAAGTGCGACGGCTGGCCAGACCGCCTGTTGTACAGACTATGGTAAAAATGTTACACTCGGTCCATGCGCGCACGTTAGGACGCGGCATAATGAATAATGAGCAGCGATAAGGTAGGCAGCAAGATGCCGGCCCGCACATTACTAATCTGGATCGACTAACCGATTGCCATGCAGATGCGATCCGATGCCGTGATTGGTCTATGCCTCATTGATAACCCCCCCCCCCCCTCCCCTCCCTCCGTGCCGTTCATGTAGGTAGGTCCCTACGCAGCTAGCCGAGAAAATAGAATTTATTTTAACAAATCGAGAATCATTAGTCTGTACAGACCATCATGCCAAAATTTGCCAACGGAGTTTGCGCTTCCGGACGGAGCGGCTGGACGGCGAACGGCAACTGTTTTTTCTTTTCTCTTCTAAATCAAAACATGCTAGTGGCTGTAGACTTTTGGTCCTAGAGTCCTAGTCCTTGGCGGCCCCTCTTCTTGTCTTGTTGTCTCCAGGTGGTTGGGCCGGTCATGCCACTCAACCAGGCACACGGGTCGAGGGAAGCCCTTTCTTTCTTGGATGCTCTTCCTTGACCGGTGAGGGAAGGCGCGGGGCACGGTGCATTCTGGCGACGGCTCGGGACTTTGATTGATCGCCATGGTGGCGCAATAAGTATAAATCCGACGTGACCAAGATACGAGCTCGATGGATGGGCGAGGAAGGGCTTCGGCCTGAGATTTCGACTCTCCCGAGCATCAGCGATGCTACATACAGTACGAAGCACAGAGTGCAGAGTACAGAGTACAGGGTAGCACATACGACGTGGACATACGACATGGGCTCGTCATCGTTGTTTTGTGTACTGGATTATTATTATCTTTTTTTTTTTTTTTTTTTTTCGTGGGCAACCTTGATATCGGACGCGACAGGGATTCCGATTACGTGCAGTCACTTTGCGTGCGCACAAAACTTGCAAACTCCACAATCCTGTCTCATCTGCTTCCGTGACGGCCCCAGCCCGCACCGCTTCCGCATGACACTAATTAAGTTCTGTGCATGCACGCATGCATGCCAACGCGGACTAGGCCTTGGTTTGCTTTTGGCCCTGGAACCAATGCCCGCCCGCGTGCGTTGTCTGACGTGCCAGACGCGAATCACAGCCCGGCCGGCGCGCTCGGCAGCTCTCGAATTATCCATCCATTTCATTCCTGCACTAGATCCGAGCCGCCAAGAAGTCGTTTCAGAAGCGAGCAGGTTCTCGAGAGCAAGGGAAATGGGCCCTCGAAAACGAGTGATGCTTTCATTCTTTCTGCACAATCGATTCTACGGTCCTGGATCCTGGGACTGGCCGTCCTTGTGTGTTAGGATACGCCCTCGATGATTGCATAATATCCGGTTAAAAACAAAGGTCCCGGACTATTCCCCAATCTCGGCCAATTCAGATAAGCTACTCCGTAGACCCTGGCTGCCTATACTCGTTTTTTTTTTTTCTTTTTTTGGAGAAAAAAGTTTGCATTCTAGCACTTATCTTTCTATTCCGAGACCAGCCGAAGAGGACATGAATCCCGCCTCGGAAGTTCTCCAACTCCAATGCAACCACTTCCAGAAGTAGAGATACGGAGGCAGCTTTATCTCCTGATAGTCTGGATCCTTGCAAAACGTCGTAACCCAGAGCAGTGCTTCTCCCACACGAACGGGACTGACTCGTGAATGGCCATTGAGATACACGATCCTCCTGTCAAGGCCTGGGTTCATCAGGGTTCCTTGTACGAAAGAGACACATAATTGCACTAGTTCGGTCCAAGGGCTCCTCCTGTCTTTGTCCATCGGCTTGCTAGTTTCCGCACACCCGCATCCGTCTTAACCGGGCCGTCTCTGCCTGGAGACGGGACAATCTTTGAATGTCAAGTACGTGTGTGTATTTTTTTCGACGACGCGCAGGTTGACGATGCATAGGCCGGCTTTACATTCCATGGGGCTCCTGGCACCTGTGAGGCCAGGCATCGCTGGCATCAGGCACACCCCGTTCGTCTCTTGCCGACACGACCTACCTTGACGGGATGTCCTGCTCCGTGCGGAGTACAGGCATCGACGATCCTCAGCTGTACTCAAGCACGCACGCCCGCTGGACTTTGGCCGCGCTGACATGCATTCAAGGCATAATCGATGGTGGAGAAGCAGTTCGAACCACATCTGTCCCCAAGTAAAAAAGACCGGTTGGCTTCCGGTATCCATGGTGCTGACAGAGCCCATCTTGAAGTACGGAGTAACAAGTTTCACGACGCAGACGACAACAATGGACCGTTGATCCTGCTCATCAAAGCATGGCGAGTTTCGCGCCTCTTGAGTATCGGATCGGCGCGCTACTACTGAGTAACACACACGTTGGGGGCCTTGGTCGATAAAGTCTCTACCTACACTCAGTCTCCTGCATCAGTAATCTAAAGCAAGCCTGGCGCGGTATGATTGAGCGGTGCCAAAGGTGTGAACCGTTTCTCGAGGAAGTGGGACCATGTAACCACGATATCGCCAGGTGTGGCCAGCATGCATGCAGACAAAAGGTCAACGACTTTTGATTGGGCAGACTGATATAGGCTACTCTACAGACCGTGTCAGGATTCGCAATACAGTTCTTGCCTGCATCTCCGTTGCTGCAAGGTTATAGTGTACTGTTCTTGTGGCTTACCACACCGAATGGCAACCTGCCCACCCTCGTGCCGCCTTGCATGGCTAGAGCTTCTCACTTCCCTTCCTCCAAGGGCGTTCGTAGCTGGACATCCTCAGCAGAATCAGACCAGGATTTTGAACACACACATGTTGCCGTCTGTCGAGTATCTTATCTCCAGTGGCCTGATCCTGCCGGTCAGCATGCTTGTAAATGGCCTCATCTTGGCAAATAACAGAGGGGCTTTCGTCTGGCCGTTGCATTAATCTGTCCGTCATCGTCTCGCCATCATGCATATAACGCATGGACATCGGGAGACTTCGTCTTTTCCGTACGCCACTTCCGGTCAGCACAAGCGAGGCACGCCGGAGCGAGGCCAAATCAGAGATAGCTACAGAGGCTGTGCTCGACCTTGTCAACAAGCCAAAGCGTGGATTGCCCTCTGCCCTCCAGACCATCATCGGCACGGCAAGGAATAACATAACCCACAGTGTCCGTTTCACTCACAACCCCCGTCCTGGCTGCGAAGACGAGAAGTACTGTACGTGAAGACTACAATTTTTCCATGACATAAACCTGTACCGACGGGTGGGGGGGGGGGGGGGGACTGGTCATGACCATCATGCCTGATTACTTAGTGTATATACGGTCTGGGACATCTTGGCAACAGCTGAGAAGTCTGAGGCCCGCGTAGAGCAGTCAGTTGTCGTAGATGGCTGGCCCTGGCCCCCCTCAATGATGGATGCTCCTGATGCTTGGCTGCTCCTGATGCTTGGCTGCTCAAGCACGGGGTGCGAAAGCCACCTCGCGGGGTAATCGAAAGGTTGCGCAAAACATCCTCTTTGCGGGGGCCACATCCCGAACCTCGTAGATGGCTACTTCTCCTTCCCGTTCCGCATATCCAGGCTTGAGCTGAATGCCGATGTCGTTGTAGATCCGCTGACATATGTCTTCGTGGGGGGTTGCATCGTCCGCCTTGACAGCGAAGCAGTGGGCATGAATGAGGGGCAGTTTGGTTTCAGTGTGTGGCGAAAAGAGGTTTTCATGTCCATGGTACAGCCCTCTAAAGTTGTGAAGGAACTCCAACGCCGATGCTGGCAGGTTCATCACATAATGGGCGATAGTAGACGGCACCGGAATACGAGCTGGCTCAGGCCTTTTCTCTGGGGGTGTGCTCCGCGAGACTTTGGCAGGCTTGATGATGGCACAATCGCCTCGCTGAGAGGCTTCAAGCACGAGGTCAGCTGCCCGTCTGATGAAGTCGTGGCCGTCGTCGTTGAAAGGCTTGACAAACTCGGTGACCTTGTTCCTCTTTATGATCTCCCCTAGGTACCTGTAGCTCTCAGGATTCTTGTCGTTTGCCCACACAAACACACCTTTCTTGCCAGCCGGGACAGCGAATGGCCCGATGCCGGCCATGACATCACCTACAACCTCGCCTGGCTTGAACATGGCGCAGATTCGCTGATGCTCTGTCCCGAGCTTGGAATTCCAGTACACCTTTGAGTAGTCAAACTTAAACACGCACCCCGACTCGCTGACTTCCACGAGCAAATCATCCGGCCCAGCGAGCACTTCGTAGGAAAATGTGCGGTATTCACTTTCAGTGCCTACGTTGTTGATCTTGTTGATGACTGTGCGGATGTTAGGGTTCTTGTCGAGGATCACTTGCGCGATGACGTGTTTATACGGAAGATATTGGCCTCTTATGTTCAGATGAGCTATGAATAGCTACGCATTAGCCAAGGCCAATGCCACGATCAGTCTCGCCAGAATACATACCGACATGGCCGGCCGTGTTGAAGCCGACAGGTATCTCGCCGTGCAGATCTTCGGGGAGTGTAGACCTCATCACATCCACTACTCGTGGCCCTCGTTAGCGTGGCATATACACGGGTCATTTCAGAGAAAAAGAAGAAAGGAAAGGAAAATCCAGTTGCAGTTGCAATGGGGAGGTGTAGTTAGTTCATGGATGGTTCTTACGGTAACTCCACATGTCATACCCGATCGTCAACTCGAACGGCACAACCTCGACATCACCAGACTGCGACGCGCTACGCAACTCATTACTCCAAGTCTCAGGGGCTGTCAACGCAAAGCAAAACGCTCGTCAGCGCCCCATTTCTCATCCGGCACACTGTCGTGGAATTTTCAAACATTGGGGCAAAAGGTCGAGCGAGTATTTCCAGTCTTCTTCACCACGGGAAAGCAATGAAAACGAACCTGACGCTTTAATTTCGGGTCTCAGGATAAGACACTTGCGCCCCTGCGCCGCCAACGCGGCGTCCGGATTCGCGGCAACAGGGTCAAACTTGTCCAGCAGCAAGACTTCCCTTGTCTCGACCAACTGCTTCCTATACTCTGAGATGAACTTGTTCTCCTTTATGCACGCAGCACTGGTGGGAAGGCTTCTCACGAAGAGCGTCCTGTCGAGGACTTTGAGAGCCCTGGCGGCAGCGGGAGCGCGGAACAGATTCATTTCCAGCTCAGATCGTTTGCTCTATGTTTTGCATTGTGAGGTTCTGGACATGGAATGGCTCCTTTTTTGGCGAGTGGTGGTGAAGGCAGTTCTATGTTCTGGTGACTAACCTCCATTGTTGGCGGAGCAGGCGCTCGGTGTGAGGCACCAGGCTGGGGGAAGCTCCTTGGCAAAGAGTATCACGAGCCTTCGAGTCAAACTTGAGGCTGGAAAATTTGGAAGTTTGTGCCTGGGGTAAGGAGGGGGACCCACTGAGGCGATGGGTTGGTAGGGCTGTCCAATCACGGGGTCGTGACTTTCGTCATGTCACCACTTACAGCCTGGCGTTTGGAGCAGGTTATTTCCCCGGCGCACTATATATGCCTTTTACAAGATAACCCAATTCTTCTAGATAATTCCAGGCACTTAACCTGCATTTCATTTCTCACAATACATGCAATTCACACGAGCATAGTGTGTTCAATCAACGCCATGTCGAAGCGTACCCTAGACTCATTCTTCACATCGCCAAAACGAACACGAGCTCGAGGGTCCCACGAAGACCAAGACCAAGTAAGCTACTAGACGTAATGCGATCATTTGGGTTATCTGTCATTGTTGTTTCTCTCGGGCTGGTCCACTGACAACAAAGGCAGCATGGCACGTCTCAACATCCAGCATACCCTCACCCTATTAAGAACCTGTCACCCTCAACGAGCAAGGAGCTGCCATCTCTACCTGCAAGACCAGGCAGGCAGATCAACGACCAGAAAGATCTGGACCTCCTGTACTTTGAACCGTACATACCGTCCTACATGGCCAAGGAACTCTTCGAGTTTTTGCGTGCCGAACTACCTTTTTACAGGGTAGAATACGACATCAACCGCGGAGGAGTGCAGACACATATCAGGACACCACGGTGAGCCCATGTCCACGCACAGCCAACGGCTGCCCAAGCTCTCCGCGTCCTCCAACCTGTGCCACGGCGGCTAAAGTCTGTACAAAGGTGGACAACCGTCTTTGGCGTCGACGAAACGTCGTGCTTCCAAGACGGCGTCGTGACGGATAAACTCTCCGGGAAGAAAGCCCAGGACAGGCGGTACGAGAGGTATCCCCCGCGGCCGATACCAGCATGTCTGGACGAGCTGCGCCTGTCCGCCGAAGCAGCGACAGGGTGCATCTTCAACTTCTGCCTCGTCAATTACTATGCTTCGGGCGCAGACAGCATCTCCTTCCACAGCGATGACGAACGATTCCTGGGCCCGGACCCGGCCATCGCCTCTTTTTCCCTTGGCGCAAGACGGGACTTTCTCATGAAGCGCAAGCCTGCGTCTGGGAAAGGGGCAGTTGGTAGCGGTGCGGGCGGGGAACAAGGACAAGCAGTCGAGGAGAGCAGGCCCTTGAAGTTGCCACTTGGGAGTGGTGACATGGTACTGATGAGAGGCAGAACACAAGCCAATTGGCTCCATTCCATCCCGAAACGCACGGGTAGAAACCAGGAGGATGGTGGACGCATCAACATCACATTCAGGAGAGCCATGGTCAAGGGCGGAACGGAGAATTACTATAATTATAATGTTGGAAATGGACCTGTGTACAGATGGGATACAAAAGTTCGGGAAATGGTCCTGTGGAACAAGGCGGTGCAAGAGAAGGAAAGATGAGCGAGAGTGCATTCGGTGGGTAAGAAATGATATAATATGGCTGTCAAGTGGTATATGGGAGCAGTGCCAAGCTTCTAAAGAATCTACGCGGCTGTCTATGTGTACCGAAACATGCAGTTTTGCTAACAAGATCAGTGAAGGTATGATTACCCATCCTTGCTTCCACCCCCC
>JFZS01000160.1:0-57599 GCA_000709145.1 Balansia obtecta B249
CTTTTCTTTTTTTTTTTTCTTTTTTTTTTTTTTTGCGGTACCTGTTCTGGTATCAAGGAAAAGGACCAAGGGCCACGATCGGGAGCAAGGGATTTGGTTTGACAGTTGCGGGTATGTAGGCGAGGATCTCGAGGGGAAAAGGGAAGTGGAGCCTTCTTCGTCTGGCGGAAATCAGAACTAGCCATTTCGATAATATTCCCACATGAACATGATCGGTTATCGGTTGTATCCACGTACACGCACACGCACACGCACACGCACACGCACGCAGTTACCCCGGGCAGCACATGTTGAGCATGATAATATTGAGGCCTGTCACTGCCAAGACAACCAACGATGCAGCTGAAGCCACGCGCCGTCTATCAATCAAAGCCGATGGAAAGAAAAAAAAAAAAAAAAAAGCAGCAGCCGGCAAATACGCCATCCTGCCCCATGGCTTCCGACATCTCCTCAACACCATCTTTGTTGATCCAAGCCTGCCACAGCTCATGTGTAGCGCCAATGTCTAATTGAGGTCTCCAGTCGAGAAAAGGGGCAAGATTCCATTCTGGCCTCAGTGACATCAACGTAACCACTGATGTGCAAGGGCCATTGGGATCTCCCTCCTAGCGCAAAGACTCGAACGAACGTTCGCGGTCGTCCCGGACGGTTTGCGAGGGACCTTCAGAAAAGGGACGGGTGTGCCACGTATCGACCGTACCCTTCCCGAGCAACCAGGAGCAACCGTATAGAACGTTGATTTTGCAAAGGGCCTATTTCTGCTGGCCGCCTCCCTTCTATTCCGGGGCAATCACTTCCGCTTGGTCTAATTACACGATCCTGCACGAGGGTTCAAACTCGACTAGACTCGATCTGGAGGACCGCATAGGACCAATCTCCTGGTCTCTTGGTCCATGATGCACCAAAGACAAGTCTATTTGTGGTCTTGAGCTTCCTTCTAGCCAGACGACAGTTGGAAGACCATGCTCTTCGAAGCTCTTAAAATGACAGCTTGGTAAAAGTCTGCAGACCTAGAGACATAATTTAGCTGACAATGCATTGATTGGACATGGATACATCATGGACTGCCAGCTGAACAAGACCTAAACATTCCTGACAAGTCACAACAATGGGCTCATTAGTTAGACAACAAACTGTACTTGAACGCCACTCAGCAACATCAAGAGGGTTTCATGCATCGGAGTATAAGGAAGGCTTGGTGTACGGGACCGATGAGCAAGTCGACGCTTTACCTGCCCTGTATTAGTTAAGAGGTTGATCCTTATCCAGCCTGGATGGACGAAAGCCTTGGCATACTAATAGTGCCTTTAAGTGAAAAATTAGAGCGGAGCGGAGTAGTTCTCTGTTGCCCCTCTTGGTGTGTGAGACCTACAACATCGAGAGGCTAGCCTTGCTTTTACCCCTCGTCAGGGACGACGGCTGCACAGTCACCAATTGGTGTCTATTGTTGTGACTGCAAAGCGTGATTCTTTGCTGACACCGCCTTTAGCGCTGTTCTTCAAAAGCCATACGGAAATGTGGTGGAGCAGAACGATAGTTCGCGCTCCGTGTTCCGGTTCAAAGCTGCTCATCTGGTCTCAAGACGGTGGACTGGTTACGACACAGCGAGTCTCAAACTCCAACTCGGGTGTTCTCGGCGAGATGGACATGTCTCACCAGGGCTGATGTTTTGAAATGCAATTTGCCAGTTGCCCGTTAAGAGACGCCGGTCCTTCGACTATCTATATGATCGGGACGTGGCGTGATCCTTGATAGAGTTCGATATATGACTGGTGTTTTTTTTTGGTTTTTTTTTTGGGGGGGGGGAACCTGGCTTCAAAGCCAGGCAACTGGATCCGAGATATATGAGATTAGGCATCGGTAGCTGCAGTAAGAAAACGTGTAGTAGTCCGTGGCAAAGCCTACCCGTTCAGACAGGAAGCAGGTAACGGTAAAGCTCCGCAGCTAGGGACATGGGAGAAGGCGGCTCATATACCAGCTTACAATTGTCGAAAACGATATATAATCACTTGTAGATATGCCCCCCCCCTTTGTTTGGGGCAAGCAAAATACTAAAAGTAGAATAAGAGCAGGAGCCTGCTGGATCGGTTCAACCCGCGGCAAGTCGATCCTGCGCCGAGTATTTCGCCGTTCATTTTGTGCTTCCCCGCAAAGCATACCCGCGCACCGCTCTGGCTCGGGGACTATGTCATATCGGAGGACCACGATCTGCGTGGCATAGTGATGGACAGTGTCAGAGCCAGAGTCCGGGCCGAACTTTTCTTCTGGTGCCAGCTGTTAAGGTGATGGATGACCAGCACAGGGCACGATGGCATGAGGAGCAGCCCGGCACATCTCTCGACTGTTGAAACGCGGCATGTACATAAGTACATACCTACGCACTATCAGATATCAGTTTTGCAGGACGGCTTTACGACGGAGAGCTACTAGCAACAAACTAGTGTCTGGATTACACCTGATGTTCGTCGCGTCTGAGCTGATGGTGGAGGATAGCGTGGTGGGTTGAGGGGATGGCTTGTACTAGTTGGTTGGGTGAGCGAGGCGCCAGAGGAAAAAAAAAGGACTCGAGGCAAAAGAAAAAGAGAGGTCAGGGCCACCGGCTGGCGGCATGGTAGTGTGGTAGTTGTGATCACTGTCACTGGTCAAGTGGTGAGGTTAGTTTATGAACAGGCAACAAGGCAGGGTGCAGGGTGCAGGGTGGAGGAAGGGGGGGGAGGACGGGTGGAGGACGTCGGGTTGCTTTCTAATGATGCACGCCCTCACCCCTCTTGTCGCCCCACTCTTTCCCCTTTGACTCTCTCTCTGTCCGTTTGTCTGTCTGTCTGTCTGTCTGTCTGTCTGTCTGAGTTCCCTTCACCCCACCCCACCCCACCGCCCCACTCCATCCTATCATAAACCCGATTCCCCATCCCAAGTGGGCCCAGGCTTTCGTCCGTCCACTTCACTTCCCACACACACAACCCATCCATCCCATAGCAACTTTGGCATCCATCAAGTTGATTAGCATATGCAGGCACGCCTGGCATAGCTTCACAAAACTCATCTTTCCTTTTGGAAAGCTACATACCAGCATTTCTCCATCATGGTCTCAACTTGGGACGCCGCATCATGGAAATGGGGGCCAGCTCCCTCCCCGACCCTGGGCCGCCTCTTGCTGCATCCGCTCATCTGCTCATCTGCTCATCAGCTGCATCGTGTATTTGGGTTTATATCTTGACTGCCGGCCTCACATCCCTTTCCCATATTCTTCTCCGTCCATCCCGTCAGTTGTAGAGTTTGAGGGGCTGAGAGACAAGGCTTTAGCTATCCAAAACATCAATCGATACCGTCGATATTTCCAGGGGAGCCTGTCTCTCTCGAGTCTCTTTGCATCGGCCACATCAAGATCAGTGGATCTTGGACCAACACACCACCCATTCCTTTTCTCTGCTCAGAAACCTCGCCTTAATAAACTGTCTCTCGGCACCTCTCTCTCAGTACCACAAGGTCTCTCGACTGGCCGGGGTTGATCTGCACTTTGCATTGTCTCAGTCCGGTCGGTATCCTCCTCCACAGCTCATTCCACCTCGTCATTATATCTTACGGAGAATCCTTCCTCTTTTCAGCAAGCAAGCATTCCTGACAAGATTTGCGCCTTTCGTTCATTCCAACCTTTTTTCTTATATCACCTTGACATCATTTCACCCAGCAGCTCGTCCTCAATGCTCACTTGAGTTGGGACTAGAATCTCTTAGATCTAATCTCTCCAACTATAATAAAAATCGAGTACTCCCTTACACACTAAGCGTCAATTCAACAACGCGCTCTCATCATCCCATCAAAATGCAGTTTGAGCCGGACTTTCGGTTCGACATGGACGACAGCTTTAACATGTGCAGTCAGCCCATGTCCATCCCCTCGACAGGCACGAGCTTCTCATCATCGATATCTTCTGCGTACGAGCCTTTTACCCCTACTTCACGACGATCTAGCCCCAATGAACTCTCACTCGATTTCGACTGCACTTATGCATCGTTTGGGGGTGCTCATCGTGGAGACATGACTCCTCCATCCAGCCAAATGCCTAGGTGTATGTTCGGAGGACCAGTCAAGGCAGAGCCTGAACATCAAGCTTTCAGCGAGGCGATTCCCACAACTCCAATGAAAAATATTGACGGGATGGCTACTCCGGATTACGAACACATGCTTGACATGAACTTGACAACGAGGCAGTCCGTTGGATCCATCACCCCTTCCAGCAGCTTCCCTGTCTACACCATCTCTCCCACAACAATGGGTCCGACATCATTCATGATGACACCTACGCACAGCCTCTCGGGCTCCGAGGTGGCAGATTCATCTTCATCGTGGTGTTCCAACGACAGTCCAATTTCATTCTTTCCACAGAGACACCTTGGTACCATTGAGATGGAGAATTTGGACTTGGACAGGCAACCGCAGTCTCCTCTGGAGACATGCCAACTGCATGGCCCACCTTCTCCCGGCCGCCTGCGTGCACACCGCAAGATGATGGTTCATGAGATCCAACGCAAGACCACAGAACTCCAACGTGTACAGATCCGAGCATCGCGCAAGGTTGATGATGAAGGGAAGTCGGATAGTGCCGCCGTTGATGTCGTTCGTCGGGCCATGTGCAAGTGTGACTATCATGGGTGTCACAAGGCTTTTCGCCGCAACGAGCATCTGAAACGTCATAAACAAACGTAAGTCGTTGAGAGAAGGGCGAAAAAAAAAAAAAGAAAAAAAAAAAAAAAAGTCGAGTAACCACGTTGGTCGCTAAAACATGTTGTCATAGATTCCATGGCGAAGGACCCAACCGTTTCTCATGCGAATTCTGCGGCAAGGACCAATTCAACAGACAAGATAACCTCAACAATCATCGAAAATTACACGCCAGACCTAACAGCAGAAACCGTGGCGTCGAATTCATTCCTGCGGCCGTTCCAATTATTGAGCAGGAAGAGCGCAGCCGTAAGCGACGAGCACCCCCCAAGTCAAAAACATTGGACAAGCGGGGCGAGGAATACTAGTTTCACCTCCCATCTTCTCTCACCACGCTGGCTATGCCTGGATGTTTTAAGACGAAGTGTAGCCACCTGTCTAGGCTTCCGTCTGTAGCCTGCGGGGTAAAAAAAAATCCAAGACAAACCATTTTATGCACTGTCCTATTCAGGATAGCGTAATATGCCAGGGAAGGGAAAAAAAAAAAAAAAAAAAATCTTCTCGGAGTCTGCTCGGAGGCTTCAGCGACCTATGGCCATGTCATCTGATGCTTCGGCCGGAACGGCAGCCCTGATGGCAGGGTCTTCGCATTGCGGGCTGACGGGCTTGCAGTTTTTGCATCATCAAGCCTATCAGAAAAAGCAACGGGCTTCCATGCGTCTAGTCTTACGCCCAAGTTAATTCGCCAAGTTGCACAGCTCCAGATTACACCCTAGCTCTTCTATGGGCTTCCAACTTTTATCTGCATCATTCCATCATCCTATACGTTTTCGCGTCGATTCTTTTCAACAGAATCACATGCCAACTAACGGCGTACAGTGGGGTGTCTTTGTTTTTTTTTCTTTCTTTTCTTTGCCTTCTTGTGGCAGGGTTAGGCCTAGCCTGGGTTTGATATCCAAGGGGGGAGGGGGGGAAGGATAAGTTTTATTTTGTCTTTATTGTTACTTTTTTACGTCTGCATGCATCATTACCAGGCGGTGAGGAAGCGTTCGTCAGGAACTTCAGATGGTGTTCTCGTGCCCAAGAATACGGATGAACTGGGTGGCAAGGTGTTCATGTTTTAACGTTGGAAATGAAGGGGAAAAAAAAAAAAAAATAAAAGCAGGAACCGAGACATAAAAGCAAAGCACTCTGACTGTTGCAGGTCATTGAGTTTCAATGTGTGCTATAAACGTCGATGTGTAATTTACGAGGGACCTTACGAGGGACCTCGACATAATACGTACTGTAATGTAGTATACAAAGGAAATAATCTAGTGATTGGACAGGAAAGCCTCGATTGGTGGACTTTGGATGCAGTTGACTTGGTCATACAAGCCGCATTTGGTAGCGGAGTATGATGAAAATGTGTCAGATGCCGCTATGTGACGTTTCTACTGGTCGGTCCTGGGGGAAAACTCTACATCAAAACATGTCCTGCCCATATCGAGTCGGATGGGATGGAGTCAAGATGATGGGGCCGTATTGCTGCGTGTAGGCTTGGCCGCCCTCATCGCTCCGCTATCCTCTGCTTTCCTGGCCGTGGCCTCACAAGCCTTGCGTGTAGCACCCTCAGACCGGGGGTTTCAGATGTCTCAGATCTCGCCTTGTCTAGCGCAGACAAGATGTAACTAGCGATTCTGGCCAAAAATGCCACTCTGCGCCCCTCATAAGCTCGTCGACAAGTTCCACCCGGTGTTTCAGTCAGCGACCAAGAGCCGCGACTTTTTTCCCGCCCGCAGGTCTTGAAGACCTTGATCATTTTAAAAACGGCCTAGGGGTCCTAATGCGCGATGGCCAATGAGCGGTGGGTTGGAGGGAAAGGCCTGGCCTGCCGTTTCGGGGACAAAGGGAGAAGAAGAAGGAGATGACGGTGCTTATGTTTTGTTTTGATTTTTTTTTTTTTTCTCCCATTCTTCTGCTGCAGAATTTCATCTTTGCGGTGCTGCCAAACGCAGTAAAGCATGGCCGCGATTTCTTTCAGATGTGAAGAGGACGGTGTGTGTTGTCTCTTTTGGTTTTGCTCGAGTTGGCACATCGCATTGAGTTGTATTCGCTGTCTTTGATTGTGGGAGGCAACTGGTTGCTTTCATGTGCTCGGGGGATATTTGCTTGTTTCTGGTTTTGACTTGCACCTTGGACGGGAAAGTGGAGACGAGGTATAGTCTGCAGGTGATGGGTGCGGCAAATGATGCTAATTGTACGTTAAATGAGACGGGAGGGGGGGAAACAAAGACCGAAAGAGGTGCCTTGCTCTTGCTGACTGACCTGCTTTTGCTTTTGCCCCGTTTTTTTTTTTTTTGCCATTATTTCCCCTGTGCCTCACCAGGTTCCTTGTCCAACCAGCCAGCCCCAGACAATGCTTCCAAATAGCAAAAAACACTCTACACCATGTGTTGCTTTGTTTTTTGCCTTGCCAGTCCAGTCCCGTTGTACAGCGACGCTTGTTCACTAGCATGTCGCTTCTGTAATGGCGCTTGCCAAGTCTCGTTGCATGACGAGGCGTCTTTGGAAGAACAGCTTGGTGTCAAGCGACCATGGCCACACATGCCAATGATGAACCAAGCGCACACGCCTTTCCCAGAACTCTCATCCCACATTCTGACCACTTCCAAATCGTCAAGGACCAATCCCGCCCGGGAGTCAACTCCGGTCCGGACAAGTCGTGGAGGAGAGAGAGAACAGCATGCAGGACGCAATTTACAGACACTGCATGTCGTAAATATGCGGTGCAACTGTATTCTTTCCTTTTAGCCGTCTTTGTTTTTTTTTTTCATACTTTGCAATACTATTTTACACAATGCAATGTCTAATTCGTCCTGCCCGATAAATGCGACCACTGTTGGCCGCATCCCAGGATCGCTCTAGGAGTGATCTGGGCACAGATAGGCAGACGACTGGAGACTAATTCCAAATACTCCTCCAAGTTCTTTGTACGACCGACCGGAGCAGCATTTGTTGCGGTCAAAAGCGGGCAGCGACGCCGCGAATGCGTCATTTCTGCCTGCCTACCCAGAAAAGGATGACTTGACGAAGGGGTTCCCAAAAGAACTCAAGAGGAGAAAAGAAAACAACAGAGGGATTCCCTAACGAACAATCAGTTAATTCAACTAGGGGTATCAGCAACGATGTATAGATAAATGAAGCTTAGGAATTCCCTCCCTCATTAAGCAAAAGCTTTTTTTTTTTTTTTTTTCCCTTGCAGGCAGCCTCCTGCCTCCTTTCCATAGCACCCCACTTGCTCCTTCCCTCTCCACACCTACCTAGATACCTTAGTACCTAGGTACTTGGGTACTTAGGTCCAGCAAAACGAGCCTGTACGCTACTTTGTCTAGAGAGCCGTATCTTACTCAAATTGGATTGACAAAATAAAAATAAAAATAAAAATAAAAACGCCAAGTATGTACCTTGACGATGCTGTCTAGCAGTGCAAGAAAGCAGCTTGCTTCCTGCATTCTATTAGCAGGAAGACCTGCCAGCAGCATTATACCTCACACGCCTTTGCGCCACCTATGGAAGGGTCTCTCTGCATATAATTTAATGGGCTGCTATACTCCAGAACAGTTTTATTCTTTTCCCTGCATCTGGCCCGGAAGTCATCAAGCCTTCATAGTGTTATATTATATCGTGGTATGTACGTTGCAAAGATAACTCAACTGTACTCGCTCTACGGACGACGCATCCCTCCGGTCCACCATAAAAGTGGGGCAATCATTTGGTCACTAGCGACAACCAACCCTCACGCTATTTTAGCCGTGTTGGCCGCGGAGCGGAACGAACCTGTCATGTTTTAAGCGAACCGGTTCAGCTGAACCAGGAACTGAGCTCAGGTCACTTGAGCCCTATTCCGTAGCTGTACGGAGCAGCAGGGAACAATGGGGGCGAGTTGACGGTGCATGTACCCGGCATGTACACTTCAATCATCACAGCCCGCCCCCGAGACGCACTACGGTACACGCAAGGTACTGCCTACATACACCCGTGGTGAGATACTATACATGCCCCACGTGATTGGCCAGCGGCTGGCTTTTTTCATGACGGCCGAGCGGAATAACGGAATCTGATACGTCACACTCGGCAGATGCCGTGATCAGCTTTGATCATCTGCGCCGGCCTACCGAGTGTCTGGTTGACGAACCAACGGATCGACAGGGAGGGCTCGTTCGGGACGGCGGCTCCTGCCCGCTGTGGCGGCCAAAGTTTGCACGATATCGGCCGTGGTCTGAGGTTTCTGGAGTCAAGCATCCTTGGAAGCACATGGGCGTCGGAGACTCTTTTGCAACCAGCCAGACGACGTCCTTGTCAAATTTCCCGTCTTGGGATAGGCCTTCTTTCATCGCCCCTTAGTATAAACATGGCTTTGCACGTTTTACTAAAATCTTCTTCTTCCAGTTTCCGCTTCTTCTCGCTCGTCAAAAGAACTCGCCCTCGACGCCTCGCTCATCGCAGTAATAACTCACTCATATGATGTGTTGATGAGGACTCTTGAGGACTCTATGCATCTTGAACCGAGCCGAGCCGAGCCGAGACGAGCCGAGCCCGCCAACCGCCCAACTTGCACGGCCCACTTGCGAGCTAAACCCCTGCATTCCCATCGTCACTAGGCAGACAAGAGACTTAACTTGGTCACCTTTCTGCCGCCGTTGAAAGCTAAGATGCCATAGTCGTTTCTCCGATGCGCACGCCGGCCTCTAGCGCCTCGAAAGCACTTCTCTCCCCTTGCATCTCCTGGTTCTACTTACTGCTTACTGATTCTTACACCAGTCTGGATACAGATGCTGTCGAGGCTATTGCCGATAATGCTCTACCAGCCACCGAATTAGGTAGATTGTGCACCTCATCATCTATCCCTCAATAAACTACATCTTCATACGCCTGTTGAGCCGTCATCCTCATCGCCTCATTAGGCGTCTTTTTGAAACTAGCAATGTCATGCTCACTGGAAGGTTGCGCTTGCAGACAAGCAAGCTATCTTGTCACTTTTTGCACGAAGCCCCTGCTTCTTTGACAGGTCCGTCTTGAAACCGAGGAGGACCCCGGACCAACTTGGCAATGCCTATTGCTCATGGGCACACATGGCATCCATAACAGGCACAGCTGCACCCTTGGCAGGCATGACGTCTTTGCCATCTTATCAAGAAGCCACCTCCGTCGTCGACTGGCTCCAGCTGATCGCCCCGTACTGCAACTTCGGTGATTATCGTGCTCTGACCTTGGTCAACCGCCACTTCCATGGCGTATTTTCTAGGCTGCTGTGGAGAGACCTTTTCAAATCAGTGAGGCGGTCGGGGTTAGATCACGAGGACGGTTAGTACAGTCAGTCTCCTACTACGTCGTTGACAGTTTGGCGTAATCTGTGTAAACGACTCACTAATCCTGCTGTTTTCTTTTAGATCTCAGTTGGTGGGCTGACTTTGTGTATAAAAAATTGAGTGTCGTGTCCCCAAAATGCCGAGCTCTCGTTCGTGTACTTGATGCTAGGGACTTTGGACAGAAGACATACAATTTCTCGTCCAACCAAGACGAAAGATCCTTGACCGGCAAAAGTTGTGACCGTGCCCTGACTCTACTGCGCAACGTAAATGCCGTTTTGCTCGACGGACACACAGACTTGGATCTCAGTTTTTTGACCAATCGCCAAAAGACCTGGCGTCACGACAACCTGTGCATACTATCCCTGGCCCACTGCGGACACCAGATACCAAGGCACTTCTTCAAAGCCCCCAGCCTGCAAAACCTTGTTTATCTAGATACCTCATATCTGCCCGGCTCGCCACTCTCGCTGGCTCAGCCGGCAGTCCTGCCATCTCTACGAATTCTCAAGGCCAAAGGTCGAGAGATGCATGATTCACAACTTGCTGAAATCCTCGGCCATTTTCGAACTCAGCTGTTCAGCCTCGATATAAGCGAGAACATCGTCACCGATCATGCCATCCAGTCCTTGAGGGACTGGGGTATGTTGAAGTCGTCGTTGTGTTCGGAAGCACATAGAGATGCTGAGGGAAGATTACTCCTCTTGGACGGTGGCACAAGCATGTATGGTCAATTCTTGTCCATAGAGGACGGACCGACGAGCGCGTCGTTCTCCCACCCTGAGAGATACTTTGTCGACGCTCCGACATACCCGGGCCAGCCTAGCTTGGTGGCAACACAGGAAGCTCACACGGCAAGAGCAGATGGTACTTTGCAATTGCGCAAGGACACTGCCGAGGCTGTGATTGCGTCCTTACCCACCGGCGATGACCGCCACGTGGAGATGCTTCACCAGCAGTCGACAGGTCTCACTCATATCCGTCTTTCTCGTAACCCGATATCCTCAGTGGGCATACAGAAGCTGTTGCACATTTCAAACGGTCACATCGAGGACCTGGCTTGCGATGCACCAACGCTTCTCCCCCGGACCGCGAGATATGGTAAATTATGGCCGAATGACATGAATGTGCGTGGCATGTTGGGCGCAGCGCATTGCTTCCGGCCGGTCATGTCGCCTAATCTCCGTGCTCTGAGAATCCATCACTCTGTCGTTACCAACGTACCTACTCTCCTCATGCATCAAAAGTCCTCTCAGGCCTGCGATCTCTTGGCCGAGACAATTATTGGCAAACGCGCGGCCACTCTGTTCCCGCAGACGTTTGTCCCCGATATGAATCCACGGCTGTATTCGCTCACGCTGACTGGCGTCCCTCGTCGCTCTGCCGGCCCGATCATATCCAGTCTTATACAATTCCTGAGACGCCTTTCGGAGCAAGAACGCTCTATTCAGGGTGTAGCTCGCACAGCGTCGACTCGCCGTAGTCCCAATCTATTGAAGGGTCTAAGACATCTGCGCTTAGAATTCGATCACGTTGATAAGCCCGGAGATGATGACTCGGCGTCTTGGAACCTGGATGCGGAGAAGCTGATGAGCAGTGGCAACAGGATTTTCAGTTTCTTCCGAGACGATGACCCGCAGAGTCAAGTCTCGCCTGTGCAGTCGAGTCAATTCACCCACGTGGCATTGGACTCTGAAGCTGTGTCCGTGTCTGTGGACAGGACATCGTCCCAGGTAGATGACTCTGACTCTCACCAGCGAGACAGCTCGTGTTACGTGACGCATCATGGCCAATGGAACGATGAGGCCTTTACAGTCCGAGTCTGGTTAGGGCCAGCAGATCACGACGCACCGGAAGCTCTGAGGGATTACCGCCGCATGGTGGTCGAACATGGGGTCAGAGACGGCGTCGGGCCTGCGACGCCCGCTCAGATTCTAGCTGGTGCGCCGCAGCATTCATTTATATACCAAGTTGCGTGGAGCGCCGCGGTGATGCCGCAAGTGCTGCCTATGCCTCGGCGAGATGAGCTTGCTGCAATGCGCGACGTCCTTGAGGCATTGAAAACGTACCGCCACGAGACGCGGACGAAGTATGAGAAAATAAGGCTTTCGCAAGTGAACATTCCACCAGGTGATGCACATTACTTTTGGACCGGAAACTTGGAAGTTGTGACGGGGGTTGAAGAGCCTTGACACCTTTTGGTCCCGTGCTTGGTGATGACCATGGGAGGAACTTGCAGACATCAGTGTACATGTGCTTATACTCGGTGATGCCCAAACTGAGGCATAGATATACACATCTCCTCCATAACTCGTTAATCGAGCCCGCCGCAGGAGGATGCCTAGAAAGACAGGTTTCAACCACGTACAATGTGAGTCTGGGCAAGTCCTCCAAAATGGGGGGGGGGCTAGGCAGGCCAAATTGGAAGAAGTACTTTGTCCACACCACGTCATCTATAGCAGAAACACATCAGCCGCACAGGAACGACTGTGCGCTCCAAACACGTAATTGTGCAGCGAGACTGCCTTGAGGGTTGGGAGTATGAGATGGTGTGAACGTCCGGGGAGGTCAGGGCGTATCGGAGCCATACAAGATGACCGCTCCGAGACCAAGACCTGTACAGGAGGATCGATCCGAACATATCAGGCGAGGATCGCGAATTCCGTGGCATCAGGTGATTAGTTCTGCATGCAGGCCCATGTCAAGCCTACAATGGAGGGGGGGGGGGGGGGGGGGGACTGCATAGGCGGCGCCAGAGGGGCATTATGTCTATGCTTTCTTCTTAAAAAGAAAAGAGCAGAAAAAGAAAGTAAGAAAAATGGCGAGTGAAGCTCCAGCTAGCTTCTACAAGCCAGCCAGCGACACGGAGATCGTATCGTAATCCAGGGGCCTGCGTGGCAAGGCTCTACATGGCTTGGCAAATCCCCCATCTTCGCGACACCTAAGGGAGGCCTTAGCCTTTAGTCTCTTTTTTTTCTTTTTCTTCAATTTATTTTTTTTCTTGTTTTCTTTTGAAAAGCATAGCGTGGTGACATCTATGTGATTAGTCGCATGGCGGTCTTGTCTAAACCAAGAGCTCGGCGCCGACTAGCAGTCTCCGCGAGCGCCACGGCAACAAAAGTCAGAACCATTGGGCCGGGACGCGCGGCGATCGTGAGTCCCTCGCCAGCTGCAACGCACGTCTTTGGAGTTGCCGATCGGGGTCCAGCCAGCGCCTTGTTCGCCGACGCGAGACATGCGTGACGAAACGGGCCTTTCGCGCATGGTGGTGTTATGAAGGCTGCCTTGTGTGCACGTTGGCTGGACCGAGACCTTGTCTTCCCTGGTCGCCGGATGTTTATAGACGGAGGCTGTCGGGTGTCGTTGGAAGCCGGGCTTACTGGGTGTGGTCTCGATTGTCTATTCGCGTCTCGGGGCGTCATGCTGTGGTTCATTCTAGTCTTTGCCATGGCGATACTGACAAGTCCAGATGACTGCGTAGCAACACATACGGTCGGACATGGCTAAAGCATGAGGTTGCATATCTAAGGCTTCTCCATGGGCTGTAGTCGAGATAGCCAGCAAGTAGGGAGTAGCATCAATGTCTGTTCAAACTGCCATTTCAACATGTTTGCTAAAGGCGACGATGGGTCAGTAGAATCATGCGACTTTATCACCGTAATGCCCACCCAATATACACAGCACAGATAATCTTTCTCTAGGGAAAAAGAAGCATCTATGTTGAAGTGTCTGGCTCCATGTGTCTTCTACTGTCCGCCAGCAAAAACTCCTTCAGCACAAGCCGCAAGTCGGCATCCATGTCAGTGGCATCCACCTGCGTCGCCTTGACCGCACCAGGAACACCCGGCGCGCTCATGATCTTGCCAATGGCGTCCTTTGTCTCGTAGGCGACGAGCGCGTCGAACACGATGGGCTCCGCCAGCGAGGGGGCATCGTTCACGCCTAGCTGCGGGTTGCTTCCCAGCTCGACGATGCCGCTTCCCCCGGGGGGTATGCTGCCCAGCCGGACAACAGTCCCGGTGGCGGTGGTCGAGAAGCTCGCGGTGTCGCCGCTGAAGTTCGCGCGTGCCGCCTCGTGGCCGAGGAAGCGGACTGTCCACTCCTTTGCCTTTGCGTTTTCGCAGGGCTGGATGACAAGACGCCCTGTTGACTGGGTGTACGTGATGGATGACCTTGTCCAGGGGACGGGGACGGGGACGGGGATGGGGACGGACACGGCCTTGCTGGCGTCGGCGTCGGGCTCTGGTTCTTCCAAGAGGTCGAATTTGCCGTCTGCGCCGACTACGACGACCACCTCGTATCCGTCTGGGTTGTCGGCGCCGTTGCCAGGCTCTGGGTTGGCATCGAGGGGTACGATGGCGCCTTGTCCTAGCAGCACTGGCGCCTTGTCCAGAGTGCGGTTGAGCCAGATGGACCTGTCGCCGTCGTACACCACTCCCGTGAAGAAGTCGATGTATCGGCCGGGGGGCAGCCAGGCCTTGACCTTGCCGGTCTTTGTCGACGGGTTCTGCGGCGACGTGATGGGGGCTACTATCATCTGCGTGCCAAAGTAGTACTGGTTCGGCACCTCGTAGGCCTCGTCGCGGCCCGGATACTCCCAGTACATGGGCTGAATCAGGGGACACCCGTCCTCAGCAGCACGGGCGTTCATGGTGTGAAGGTACGGAATCAGACGGTGCCTCAGCCGCATGAACTTGGTCACGACGTCGCGAGGCCCCTTCCCAGAGCCGGCGGGGAGCTTCCACGGCTCCTTGCAGACCCATCTGTTCTTGGTCGAGTGAAGGCGCATGATGGGAGAGAAGACGCCCAGCTGCACCCAGCGCGTCGTCAGGTCGTCGTCTCGAATGCCGCGCATGTGGCCGCCGATGTCGTGACTCCACCACCCGTAGCCAATGTTGCTCGCCGTAGCTGTGAACTCTGGCTGGAACTGCAGCGAGGCCCAGGTCGTGATGGTGTCGCCGGAGAATCCAATGGGGTATCGATGGCTTCCCGGGCCAGCGTACCGCGAGAAGATGACGGGTCGGCCGCCGCCGCCCTCGCCTGGCTTCCTCCTGGCCTGGAGTTGCGCATTGTGCAGGAAGTGGAAATGGTTCAGCACCCACAAGGGATCGACGTCCTGTAGCCGAGAGAAGGGCCCTTGCTGCCAGTCGGTCCACCAGAAGTCGAGACCGTCGTCTTCCAGGCGCGTGATCAGAATGTCGAAATAGGCCTTGAGGAAGCTTGGGTCGGCGCAGTCGAACGGGATCGATTCCCCGCTGGACGTGTCGAAGCCGAGAGCGTCCGCCATGGCGGGATACATGTCCTCGTAGTTGGCAATGCCCTCGGCGGGATGCTCGTTCAGGGCCGTCTTGAGCTTCCGGCGATGGAGTTCTCTGACGAAGGCCGGAGGGTCTGGGAAAAGGTCCCGGTTCCACGTGTATCCCGTCCAGCCTGTTACGCCGGCAGCCACCACGCGAGGGTCCCTGACGAGATGCCAGTCCATGTCGACGATGCCGACGGAAAGGGGGATCCGGTTTGCCCTGAAGCTATCCATGAGCGCAAGGTACGAGTCTGCCGTGTACTCATAGTAGCGGCTCCACCAGTTCCCGAGAGTCCAACGCGGCAGCAGCGGCTGCGGTCCTGAGATGCGATACAAGGCACGCACGGCCTCGCGATAATCGTGGCCGTAGCAGAAGAGGTATCCGTCTACGCGCCCGGGACCAGGCCGTCTCGGCGCGACGAAGCCGTCCCCGGTGAAGAGCATCGTGTGGGAATCATCGATGCTCGCGAAGCCATCGCGCGAGATGACCCCGGGCCCGACACCGATGCGACCATCCACCGTGTCGAGGGTGCGAAAGGTGCCGCCGAGCGTGTCATTCTCCTGCCCGTATCGCCACGTCTGGCTGGTGAAGCCGACGACGACGGCGAACAGGCCGTGGGCACTGAACGGCTGCCGGTCGTAGGTGACGCGGAAGCGCGAAGTGATGATCTCCAGCGAGTCCGCGGCCTCCTTCAGACGGTACGCGGGGACGCAGTCTTGATCTCGCTGCGCAGCAAAGGCAGATGGGCGGTCCTCGAACTGGCCGTCCGGCGCCCACTCGTACCTCAGCACGCCGTCTGTCAGGATGGTAAAGCGATATTTGTCTCCTTCTTTGCCTCCGATGAAGGGCGATGGGGGGGGGTTCGGCTTAGCATGGTCTGAGATTGGGACGCGAACCATGATTGGGAGGGAAGGTGCTGTGTGGAACGCAAGGATGAGGATGAGGATGATGAGGTTGAGGTTGATCTGCCACGATGGCGGTGAACGCTGACCCAGCAACTTCAATCCATCAGCCACCAACCGCGGACTTGAACTGCATTGACAACGTAGAGAGCAGAGAATAAAGAAAAAAAAAAAAGAAAAAAAAAAAAAAGCGCGCCAGATTATATTTATTTATTTATTCTATACTTGAACTAAAGCAATATGTAGTATATTATTTAGAGTTGTTATGGGCTGGGCTAACGGCGTCTGCGAGTTAGCGTCTAACAGAGTCATTAATTCTATTAGAGAGGAAGGAAGAAGACGAGAAGACTTTTCTTCCCCTAAAGAGCCCCTTGAATACCCCTATTAGCCCTTAGACCCTGTGCCTCCCCGTTGTCTCCTTTGATTGTCTGGCGCGGGCAGTAGCTCAAGCCTGTCACTGTGCAAGCTTTCAAGGTCATCAAGTTACTACAAAACCGGATTTGATCCTAGTGAGCCCACGTGACCTCTTAGTAAGCATATAAGGCCGCTCTGCCGAAGGCGCAGCGTTGCGCCGGAAGGTGCTAGAGCATATCTGCCTAACTTTGCTTCTTTAATAAGAGATGTAAGGTTCTATGGCTAATATAATTACTAGCTATATTTTACTTAAGCTTATATACTAATCAGTCTAAAGAGTATTGTTTTTCTCTAATTAGCTAGAAAAATAGAAAAATAAGGCTAGTATATACCTCATGCTGTAGTGTTTAGTAGTGCAAGAAGCAGCCTACCTCATGCAGTGCCTGCCACTAATTGGGCAAAACAAACAAAAGATTGATACAGGGGTTGTATTGTATGTAAACCAGGAATCCTACTGACAGCCGTTCACAGCTGTCAGTGCAGCCGGCAGGTCTCGTGACCTCGGGTAGGAGCGCACAAAAATTAAAGAGATTCTAGACTTCTGCAAATCTTTCTTTTCCACTCCTACTGGTAGCCCGACTTCCCTCCCTCATTCCTCCTGCCATGACCACAGCACAAAGAATGGCATCACTATGGCTATACTGTCATGCCAGAGCTTCTACTCTTACGAGCTGTCACCAGGAACCACGTTGGCGCGCGATGGTAGGCAGCACCAGATCCAGATCCAGATCCAGATCCAGCTCGAAACAACAGCAACAGCCATCTCTTACTCACCGTTTATAGAAACCTTTGCAATTACTGCTAGGTTAGTACTAGCGCCGGCTGCGGTGGTTAACCTCTGGTTTACCTAGAAGGCAGACAAGAGAGCTGCTATTAAGACAGGCAAGTAAAACTGAAATACACTTATTAGTTATTTATATTCTAGATTTTAATATTTATTAAGCCCAGGAGACCCCACAAGAGACCCTAATCACCTCACCAAGTCCATTCTAACTATCACAGAGGAGCCAACTCCGACAACACACAACAAGGAAAGCAGCACAGGCAAGCACAGGCACCCAGGAGGGACCGCTACGGACACGCATAGGGAACTATAAGGCGAGGCATCAATCATATATTCCGAGGATGAACTAGCTAACTGGGCGACCCCTTACGGGGTCCCCGGGGGACCGCAACGGTCACGCGGAGGGGGCGGGGGCCGGGGGATCGGAGGAGCCGGAGGGACCGGCGGGACCAGCGGAGGGATGGCCGGTCTTGCGCTGCTTGCGGGGGCGCGGGGGGGGGAGCGGCGGCAGAGCAACCACCGACACCTCCCCCGCTGACATCTCTTACTCACCGTTTATAGAAACCTTTGCAATTACTGCTAGGTTAGTACTGGCGCTAGCCGCGGTGGTTAACCTCTGGTTTACCTAGAAGGCAGACAAGAAGGCTGCTATTAAGACAGGCAAGTAAAACTGAAATGCACTTATTAGTTATTTATATTCTAGATTTTAATATTTATTAAGCCCAGGAGACTAAAAAGAGGAAAGAGGAGAAGCAAAAGCGCCGTAAGTAGAGTTCCCTTGTCTTGATTCGTCCTTTAGCTGATAATTTCGAATAAAGGAGGAGGAACGCTGGGAATACCGCCGGAAAAAAAGGCGGCGGCGGCGGAGCCCCTACCTCTTCCTCCTACTCCTTGTCCTTTCCCTCATCCTTTCCCCCGTCGCGGTCCATCTTCCGTCCCTGGACCGTCCTCCCCTTTCTCGCCGGGCTCCTAGCCCCCGGCCGGCTTCAGTCGTGTTCGGTAGCCGCAGCGAGGCACCGTTATGGGAAATAGTTGGGCGAGAGGCGTGTTGAGACAAATCACGTTAAAATAACACCAGTGGGACGTCCACTTATAAAAACGAGTGCCGACGAGGTAGTAAACAACAATAAATAGCTCAGCATGCGTTGTGTCATGCGGTGAGCTCTGGGAGAGACGAAGCGGCCAAGTATAGGAAATGTCCGAGGATAATAGCACATACCACTGCAGAGCCTCATTAGTGGTAAGTCAGCTATGCATGTACGAGTGAGAAGATTCTGACATGTGAAATTTGAAACAGTTTCGAACCATCTTCAGTCATCTGAAATGGGCATATAAAGGCTAGGTTTAGTTCACCGCGGTTTGCCAGACTTGACCTGTTGATTGACCTGG
This sequence comes from Balansia obtecta B249, assembly GCA_000709145.1. Lineage (NCBI taxonomy): Eukaryota > Fungi > Ascomycota > Sordariomycetes > Hypocreales > Clavicipitaceae > Balansia > Balansia obtecta. Next base: position 18,803 of record JFZS01000160.1, read on the forward strand.
TCAGGTGAGATGTAGACTCCTCTCCGTATATATAGCATAGACCAATGCAGATTGCGCCATGTATCTTTTTTTTTTTTTTTTTTTTTTTTTTTACGCTCGATTTTGCAACATGACCGAGCACATCCAGGCTCCTCCGTAGCTGATTGCACAAATTCGATCACCGCTGCTACGCCACACCCCGACGCCGAGGAACTGCCCATGGACATTGTGATAGGTCCCAACAAGGGGGAACGAAGTCTTCTCTCCCGACTCTCTGAGCACCACGTCGTACAGGCGGGGTACGATGCGACGTTGGATGACATAGGTCCCCGCGGCGCTTAATTCCGGACGTTGCATTCCCTCCAACGCAGTGATCCATTCAGTCGAGCTCAGGTCTTGCCCGAACAAGATGCCGGCTCCCTTACCACCACGGACTGGCTTGAGCAAGTAGTCGTTTTTCACGTCGGCAGCGTGGTATGACTCGTTCAAGAGGAGCTTCAAGTCCGGCGAGCCAGGAATGATGGTGTCTGCGATGCCTTTGTCGAGAATGACGGCCTGCTCCGCGGTCAGGACTTGACGCCTGACCAGTGAAGGCAGCTCTTGCTTCACGATGCCCAGCATGCGCTTGTCATGAACTAGGAGAATGGTGCGCATGTCGTTGAAGCAACGCAGACTTATCTGTCTTAGCATCTCCGGATCGAGTGCCCGGAACTCGCGCTGGTGAAGCTCGAGGCCAACCTGGTGGATTTCCTGTACAAGCTCTCCATTGTCCAAACGGATCGTTTGCGACGGCGCCGCAGAGGTGTCGCCGCCGTTGTCCTCGACGACACAGCAAAGTTTGTAGCCTCCCCTGCTGCTCCCATCAGGCAAGAGTCTGAGATGTTGAGGTGTAATTAACTGCGGCTTGACGCCCAGTCGCTGCTCAACGGCGTGAATGAACATGTGGATGTCCATGCCATGCTCCTCGCCTTTGAGAAGATGCAAGGGTACTTTGGGCCGGAATAAGCCCAGAAGGCCAGTGATAACCTAACGTCAAGTTAACCCTGTTTCTTCTCGAGGGAGCCGGCTTGACATTTCATTACCTTGTCCCCATTCGTAGCGCTGACGAGGCCGTGACGCGCTATGCCCATATCCTCCAACGCATGCTGTCCGTGGGCCAGCATCAAAAAGCCGTTAAAGGCAAAGCGGGCGTTGATCTCGGTGATGCGAAAGTGTTCCTTGGCTTCGTTGCCCGGGTCATCCGGATCAGCCTCAACCAGGAAATCCGGCCTCCAAGAGCCCCGACATTTCGAGTATTCTGGCATATCGCCATCCAGTACTCGGGCTTCAATCCACTAGTCAAGCAAGTCAGACAGACCATGAGCACCATTGCAGCAACACACACACACCTCGGACTCAGTATCGACCATGGACATACGCGCAACAAATCCTGTTCCTGGGCTTCGAGAGGCATGCGCTCTGAGAACCGAGACTCTTGGTCCGACCACCACCTCTGTACAATGTCAGTGACTGCGGCGGTCAAGGCTTCTTGAAGCGCCGTGAGCTGCTGCTGGTGCTGTTCTCCCATCAGCAGCGGTCGCGGACAGCAAGAGGCGTTGCAGCTTTTCGGCCAGACGTTTTCCGGGCATTGGCGTAGGAGAGCCTTCTGAAGCTGCTCGTGCGGCTGGGAATAGGTGTTTGTGCCTCCTTCTTCATTCGCCACAGGCTCGAAGCCGTTAGGACCCGAGACAAGACGGATCTGTTGCAGGGTGTTGGACCGCATCGTGTACCTTGTTACCTTGTTACCTTGTTCATGGGACGAATCGAGTTGTTGTGGCGCAAATGGACGAGCTTTGACAAAGTCTGTGCATGGAAAGATTTTACAAATCTACTTGCGGGGGTGCTTTGAGCCAATTAGACATGACATCAGAGACTAGTGAGACATGGAGTGGATACAGAAGATACTTTTAACATTTATAGGCAAGTGTCTGCGGGGGTAGCGCTTTGTACAGTACATACAATGCAGGAATAGGTAGGACATAGAGTGGAGATAGAAGGTACATTATTTTAGAGGTGTATTACATAGAAAAAGAAGTATCTGCAGGGTAGTGCTTATACCCTGTATATCCCTCCATGTGCCTCTTTAACAGTAGTAGTGCTTTCTATTGGAGATATACTAACTCTAGCTGTTAAAGAGCAACCTTTAGAATCATTCAAGGGTTGTATTGTACTTGCAAGGGGGTGCCTAGCAAATGAAGCCTCGATTGGGACCCTCGTACCACTCGGATAATAATGGCGCGTTCAGTTCCACATTGGCCCAAGTCGGGCTCTTGCATCAACCGGTAGTGCTCCGAAAGGGCCAGGGCCAGGGCCAGGGCACTGCTGCTGGTGTTGAAGGTGCTTTGCTTTGCTGCTGCAGCCGCCACAGCCGCCGGGCAAGCCACAATAGGAAAAGCTGGGACGGCTAGGGATGGTTACAAGTTCAGAGTTTTTCCCCTCCCCTCCACACGGGCCTCCGCCCCACCCTGCCTCCTCCAGTTCTCGCAGGGCCAAGTGCACCTCGCTAGAACGAGACTGTGCTGCTTGTCCTTCGATTATGATGGTCTTGTCGCATACAAAGGTATAAAGGTCCTGCTAAGGAGGCAAGCTGCTTCTTTGATCGGCATTACAAGGTACGCAACAACTGACGGGAGGTGACCTGGGTGCTGGCTGGAGGGGGAAGAGAGAACCGTAACCTGAGATAATTCATCGCTAACTGTTGCTATCCCATCAATGTTGATCCAATCCGTTGTCCTGGGCCCTTACTTTTGATAGGGTTCTTTGCCGTCCTGTTGAACCCATTCTCTCCAACCTTATTTTTTTTCTGACTACCTTGGAGCTGGCAGTTACTTATATCACCTTCCGGCGCAACGTTGAAGCCTCCAGACCTTTTATTCTTAGAGAGACAGAGACATGGAGGACTAAACGTTTAATGGAACGGATTCAATGCTAAAAACATGACACCAAGTATTACTATTGGTATGGATGATCTGGAATAATACAACAAAGTAGGGTAATTCTTGCAAGTCGTCGTTTCCTCGCGAGTTTTCATGGTCTCTGATCGGCTTCCCATCCCGCTCTGACCAACCAAAAGATCGAATTCAATGGAGTTACCAGTAAGCCCAATACTCCTCCCAGGATGGCTTTAAAAATCTCTGGCACCCATGGTTCATCATACATGTAGTCATTCCCTGTTTCTGATCCAATGGCAGAGAGCACGCCAACCGAGGCTGGCCAGAGCAGAGTGAAAAATGCAACTGCGAGTATGAACCCTCTCAACATGTGCTGGACAATGAGTTTGAAACTGTCCAAGCCGACATGCTCAATTGCAGTCCCTCGCTGCCGAGACAAGAACATGAACCAGCGCAACGCTCTGCTCGTCGGCTCTTTAACGCAGCCAATAGGCCGCACCAACCGACGGCGGAGATCAGAATGCACGATACCGTACTTGATGAACCACGTAGCGCTGCACTGGGCAATGATTGTTACTGCTGCATCGCCAGCCAGGGTGTTGGGCAAGTGGAACAATAGTATGACGCCCTCGTCGTTGACCAGCTTGTACATGACTGCAAGACATCAGCAGCAGTTCGTAATGCAGATGCAGGCAAACCACAATCAAAGTCACCAAGTTCAGGCAGGGGGCTGTCTCACCATATGCTACAAGCATATTTATCCCAGCAGAAATTACCATGCCACCAATGCCATCAATGCAGAGCAAATAAAACAATTGCCGGCCATTGAGTCGAGCGGTTGGCGGAGCATAGTGGTTGGCCAGAGAACTGACAGAATCAGCCTCTCCTGGAGGAGCGTTACTCTTCGGCTCCTGGTCTTTTTCTGGCTCCCGCCCGTTGGAGAAGAACGTCATTCTTGTCTTGAAGTGAATCGGTAATTTAGGTCTCGTTTCGAGGTTCGGAAAATGCCTCTCCTCAGTGCTCGACTTGACGTTGCACCGAGCAAATTCTTGTGCAAGGCTGAGAAAGACTGAGAGACAGAGATGCAATATTTTCAAACAAACATCACATGAACACACCCCCTACTCTTGGAAAATCATAACCAAGAAGAGCTTAAGACGATTGCGAGTGTCTCACAAACAAAAGAGTCGTTGTGTGATTTCGCGTATCGTCTTGGCGCGTCAGAGTGTATTGGACGGACCCGGAGAGGGATTCCAGATGGCAGTCGGCCTCGATTTCGTTGCGACTCTGATCTTTGAAGCTCGAATGAGATGAGTTGCTTGAGTTGCTTCTGAAGCCTCGAAGGTGACAAGTGACTTGATGAAGAGGTACAGTCAGCCCGATATTGGGGAAAGCTTCGTATGCCAGTAAAGTCATTCACTTGATTGAAAATGGCCTGGTTGTTGGTACTTGCCTTGCGTTCAAGCCGTCGTTCTACGAGGAAAGATCGACGCGTGGCGAGTTTTAACCCAGTGGCACGGCAAACAGTTCACGTCGTGCACAGCTGCCGTCCATAATCACGCTGCCTCCGTGACGATAGTGGCATCTTCTCAGCCGCCTGTGCAGAAGCTAAAGATCTGTGTCATAATCTGAACAATGGTTGTCCTTGAGCGGCTCTATGAGAAATGAAATCCTACATCTTCCCTGACAGCTGTTAACCATTGCAGATGTAGCCGGCAGGTCTCGTGACCTTAGGTAGAAGCGTACAAAAAAAAAAAAAAAAAAAAGAGACGCAGAACTTCTGGTAGCCCGACTTCCTTCCCTCGTCATAAAAATGTTCAATTGCTTTCCAGTACGGCTTTTGTCATGGAACAAGTTAGTTCGATGCGGTGGTCAACCTGTGAGATGGTCTTGCTTTGGCAAGTACTGTTTTGCGAAAGATTTAGCAACTTGGCAGTGCCAGGTACGCCATTGAAAAAAAAAATGGAAATCGAGCTTGGCTATATTATCGTAATTACGCAGTGTCACAAGTCTTTGAAGCCTTTGAATCGGTCCTGGAAACTAAAACAAGCAAACTAGCGCAGTCATCGCCGTACGGCAGCCAACTTGGATCGCACGGCGCAACTCTCCTCCTTCTTCACATCCGGCAACCCGTCGAGCTGCAGCCCGTGCCGGAACAACAGACAGTAGCTCGACCCTCCAAAGTGAAACATGCCCATCTCATCACCCTTCCCGACATGCTGGCCTTCTGAAACTGTAACCTCGCACGTGGACACCTCGGCCATGCCGACTGCGACAAAAGCGACCAGGCCGATGTCCTTGTTGTCGGCGTCAATCATGATGATGCCCCTCGTCGCCACGGCTGAGAGGTAGCTTTGCATAGGCGTCATCTTGTCCGGATCGCCTCCTATGCTAGCCTCGTCTGTCCAGGGGGGAAGGCTGAAGTACGTGCCTGCCTGGACGAAAGCGCGGCGCACCACTCCGGAGACGGGCGCGTGCCACCGGTGGTATGTCAAGGCGGACAGATAAGCCTGGTAGACGGTGCCTCGTGCAAAGTACGACGACAGGGGGTCGTTGCCCAGCATGATTTGGGGCGAGTACGGCTGGCCTTTGACGTAGAATTCGTCCCGCAAGCTGACGTTCTTCTCGAGGTTGTATGAAACCGACTCACAGGCGTGGACTATGACGTCGTCGTCGCTCGGGCTGGCAACGGGTCGAGCTTCGGGACGGAACTTTCGCGTGAAAAAGTCTGTTGGTTTACATTGGTTAGATTTGCGTTTCGCGTTTGCGTGAGTGTCGGGTGAAAACACTCAGGGATATATATATATATATATATATATATACATATAAAAAGGGGGTGGGGACATATACCATCCCACGACTTAAACCCATAGTGAGCTTGATCAGGATCGCAAATAAAGAGTTCCTCCAAGTTCAGCTTCTCCCTGCTTTGGCTAGTCGCGTCCTCCGTGAGAGCCTGTATGGCAGACGGGCACAACCAGCCACCGTCATGTGCGCCAAGAACGTATCGTGACGCGGGCGACTTGGCACCAGTTAGACAAGTTTCTTCATCCGGCGAATATTCCCCATCTGATGACACACCTTGAGGTAAGCCCCCCATTCATCCAGAATCTCTTTAACGTGTCCGTTTACCTCTGAATCCAAGAAGGCGACGTACCCGCTATCGGCAGTAAGCAACAAGGACAAAACTTACACGCAGAGCCATAACCAACAACTGAGACACATCTCACCTCATTGTCCCCATGACGTACTCCATAGCCACAAACACCGGCGCTCCAGCCATCCCGACACTCGACCCAGCCGTCGACCAATCCGGCGCACGGCGTATAATGTGATCCAGCGCCGCCAGCATGTGCTCATAGTCGCCGACTCTCTCGCCGCCCTCTGGGTCTCTCCACAGGGGATGTAGACGGGGGATCTCGTCCCACATCTGCGTGAACAACATATGAACACGCGGGCTGCTCTCGATGAAGGCCCGGAACCTCTTGACGGCAGGCGACCGCAGCGGCTCCTTGGTGCTCACGCCGGAGAGCACCTGGCGGATAAACTCGTCACGCATCTTGTAGTGCGCCGGGAGCCACATCCCTGGTCTTTTTTGGAATAATCAGCGCTGTTCGAAAGCTTTTGCGGGAGCGACTCACTTGTGCCCTTCGGCGTCTTGGTGGCCGGCATTGGCTGGCGAGCGACTTTGTGACATGTTGGTTGGTTCTGAGCTTGGGAGCACCGTTGGGGCGTTGCATGGGGAACTTATGAGATTGCCTGGTTTTATATAGTTGATATCGCTCGTCGCGAGGCGAGGCGACGCAGTTGACGGCACGGGTTAACCCAGAGCTGAGACGGCCTCTGATCGAGGCTAGCTGAAGGATTTGAAACAGCATGCCTTCTTACTGCCCTCTTTCGGATATTGTTCCTATGCAGGTCATTCATTGGTTTGGCATGCGTATGGAAAAGCTGGCTTGGTTGGTCCGCCCCCGAGCAACCACGCCCGCCACCCATATGCAAGTTTCACAACATGACATGGCCCGGCCTTTCCTCCTCGGCAGCTTACCACACAATCCTTGAGCGAGATTCAGCAAGGTAGTCTACGGAGTAGCTCGTCCGGCAGCCACATCGTCTGGTTCAACACCGTCATGAGTTCAGAGCCATAGGGGAGGGGGGGGGGACAAGGGGGGTTTTCCTTCAAGCCAACGCTGAATCTGCCTAGACAACTCTGTTTACAAACTTGATAATCTTCCTCCCCGTGCTGCTCCTCTCAAACTCGCTTATGTCGTCCACAAAGGTGATGGTGAAGCGGTGCTCATTTGCGCCGTAGACGCTGAAGAAGCCGCGGATCTGGCGAATAATATCTTCACGGGTGTAGAGGTCCGGACCCCGGGGCGCACATAGGAGGCGGATCTCGAGGGTCGTCTCCCGGGACGCCTCCAGCTGGTCCAGTATCACCTGCCACTGCAAGATGCCACAGTCCTCGTCGTTCATCATGGCGGCCACGGCATCGAACTGGAAATAGAGGCAGTCCCACTTGAACCCGAACCGCCGGTCCCTCCCCTCGAGGCGCAGCACCCGGAGATGCTCCCAGTCCTCGGGCGGGACGAGCCCCTTGGAAGATTCGGGCAGGGCATGGACGGATCCCACGTCGCCCGTGTTGTAGCGGATGACGGGGTTGCGCAGACGTGAAAGAGAGGTCTGGACCACGATGCCCTGCTCGCCTTGGGGCAACGGCCTCGCTGCCGCGACATCACCGCCACCCTCAGACACCGAGTTCGGGAAGATCTCAATGAGCATGGAGCGCGTGTCGAACACGAAATCCTGCGTGCTTGTCTCGTCATCCACCCCGGTCAAGTCAGGGTTGCTGACAGCCCAGGGACCGGCTTCGGCACTGCCCATGACGGAGCATATCTTGATGTCGCCGAGCACTTCCCTGATCAGCGCTCTCTGAGACGGGTTGAGGACTTCGGAGCTGTATATGATCCGGTCGAGCTTCAGCCCCGCCCGTTCCTCTTGCGGGAGCGTGGAGATGTAGTACGTGAGCTGGACGATCTGGTTGCTCTCCCCGCAAAGCACATTGACGTGATATTTTCTCAGCGCCTCTACGACATCCTTGGGCGGCATGTGATTGCCGGCGCTGAGGACAGCGGCGCCTGCGTTTTCCATCAGCTCGGATACGAGGTCCAGCGATCTGTATACGGCACGGTCAGCCTGCCTGGGCCCTGTCTGACGGAGGGAGGGATCGGTGAAATGAGATGAATCCTTGGTCAACCCGAACGTACCTATATAGTTTACCGGCGTAGTGAGTAGTGAGGACCCAGTCGCCATGTCTGATCAAGCCTGTCGTTTCTAGGAACCGGCCGAATTCCGCGCGATGCTTGCGGTTCTCTTCGACGTCGGTAGCAAACAGCAGCGGCCGCGAGCCAGAGCCGCCACCAGTGATGCTGATGTATACACGATGGCGGAACGAATTCTCGGGGCTCAGATCATCGACTAGCCTCTCATTTATATCGTACCTAATTTACAGCGATGTTCTAATGAGTCTCGAGGAGGAACAACGTGGAGAACTGTGTCTCATTTACTTGAGAGGGGAGGGGAGGGCCGCAAATTCACTTACAGTCGGTCCTTCTGAAGTACTTGAAAGGAATTTAGATCCAGATCCGCGCCCGCTCCGTCATCTTGTAGCAATTGCTTGACTTTCTCCAGACTCGGGGGGCGTTGTACGTCGGCGGAGTAGAACGGGTGAATTTGGCCAACGGCCAATACCTGTCGTAAAGGGTACGGCATTTTCTTTCAGTGAGGAAGAATGCCACCAATGTGCAATAATATGCCAAGGATGATAAATTGGGTTTTCTTTTTTTTTTTTCCTTTTTTTCCTTTTTTTCCTTTTTTTTCCTTTTTTTTTTTTTTTTTTCCTTGTTGGTCCTTCTGTATTAGAAAGCACAGACTTGTTCAGGTTGGTCCTTGCCGTGGCTCATCCAGTCAGGTCAAGCAGCCTTTAAAGGGAACCTTGTCTTGGCCACCATCTCCTCACAATTCATTACACTTTTTTGTCTTCCCCTTTGTCCTTGTTTCTGTGGGAAACAGCCCATCCAATTGGCATTCAACCAGGCGTCCACAACGCTTCCCCTGCAGGGCTGGCGTGCGGAGAAGCTGATCAATCTCCTGCACGGAGAATCGAAAAAAACGTTTGGGACAGGATCAGCTTGCAGGAGCTGAAAATGGCCAGCCATCTGGAAAGCCAGTCCGAGACTTTTCGTTGGCCTAACCTGAGACTCAAACCGTGATGGTGGGCAAGTCGATGCATATTCGTGCCTGATACGAGCGGCAGTGAGGCCCTGGCAAGACGACCTGCATCAGAATGGTGGTTCTGGGTTCAGGCCGTGCGCTTGTAACACTGCCCATCCTGGGTTTGTAATGCATGGTGGCGAATCGGCTGAGTATGTTGCATCGTGGGCATCTCGGGGCTTGCGGTCGAGACCGTTGATGGTTGATGGCCGCCAATGAAGAGAGGGTTGTGGACCAATCAGGGCTAGCGGGCAGTATGGAGTAGAGGTACTTTTCACTTGATAGAACCCTCAGTACAATACGCCGTACTCGGCACAAATGTGCTGAAAAGGCCACATCAGCGTGCTCTAGACCGAGTAAGCACTTACAATAGAGCATAATGTGTGTTTACCAATTATTTTCATCACACGATGTCTTACCACCAACCTACGGAGCTCGACAACTCGATGTGCATCCGATCACGATACCAGTATCCCACTTCAGCTCGTTACGCGCCCAGCCCCCATGACGGGGGGGGTCCTCAATGTTGTTTCAAACGAGAGAACCGTCGACCACAGCACCAGTCAACTTCCTCGGACACCCTCGAAACAAAGTTGCCAGGCTCCTGGCTTTAGAGACGTTGCTGGGAAGGGGGTGCCTCTTGGTCCAACATCTGCTGGATCAGTGTCCTGATCATCTGCCGGCGATGGAAAGCAGATTTCGACGCGGCTGACGAGCAGCCTAAGTAGCGACCATCAGCGTCGGGGATAATGGACTCTCCTGCCGTCATGACGATGGAACATTGTCGAGTTGTAAGGTAGTGGGTTTTGAGGGATGCAGCGAGGTCGTAGGTGATTTGTCGCTGCCGTGTCAACCTCCCCATGTCCACGATAGGCATACATACAGTCGACCCATTTCATTCCCCAGTACTCAATGCTGCATCGACCGAGCATTCAGATATCAAGGCACACAGGGATAGGAAAGCAGACCCGTCGCCGCTAGCAAACCCATAACCAGAACTTGACCACCACAAAAAATGCTCACGGAAACGCAAACCCCGCTTCCACCACGACCACGTTCCGCTCGCCAAAACCACACAAAATGGCGCTCCTCCTCCTCCCGCTCCTCTGCGCGTCACAGCCGTCCCTCCCGCTCATCGTCCACACATGGTCGGGCCCGTTCACCGTCGCCGCCGACCGCGCAGCCACGGCGTTCCGCGACGACCCGTCGACGTCCGTGCTGGACGCCATCCAGATCGGCGGCTCGGCGTGTGAGCAGAGCCAGTGCGACGGCACCGTCGGCTACGGCGGCTCGCCGGACGAGCGGTGCGAGACGACGCTGGACGCCATGATCATGGACGGCAGGACCATGAACGTCGGCGCCGTCGGGGCCCTGCGCCGCGTCAGGGACGCCATCTCCGTGGCTCGCCGTGTCCTGGAGCACACGGACCACACGCTCCTCGTCGGCGACCAGGCCACGCGGTTCGCTGTCGAGAACGGCTTCACGGAGGAGGACCTCTCGACCGCGGCGTCGCGCGCGCTGTGCGCCAGCTGGAAGCGCGGCGGGTGCCAGCCCAACGGGAGGGTCAACGTCCAGCCTGACGCGCGCACATCGTGCGGTCCCTACGCGCCCGGCCACGGACACGATACCGTCTCCAAGGGTGACTTGGCAGCACCGGCCGCTTCCGGCCACGGACACGATACCATCTCCCTCATCGCCCTGGACGCCAAGGGCAACATGGCTGCCGGGACGACGACCAACGGCCGAGCGCACAGGGTGCCAGGCCGCGTGGGCGACGGGCCCATCGCCGGCAGCGGATCGTACGTCGATGCCGACGTCGGCGGTTGCGGCGCCACGGGCGACGGGGACGTCATGATGCGCTTCTTGCCCTGCTACCAGGCCGTGGAGAGCATGCGGCGAGGCATGTCGCCCCTCGAGGCGGCGCAGGACGCCGTGCGGCGCATGGTGCGCAAGTATCCTCGCGTCCGCGCCGGCGTCGTCGTTCTGAACAACAAGGGTGAGCACGCGGCTGCTGCGAGCAACTGGCAGTTTTCGTACTCTTTCCGTGGACGAGACATGGCTGAGACGCGTGTGGTCATGGTCGAGCCTTTGCGAGGGCCCACGGAGTCGCCGAGGGATTTGTAAAAGTCGATTTTCGACAGTAACCTATTAACGCTAGGCTAAGCGAGTGCGAGAAAGCCTTGCTCGATTGAATGTTTATAGGCAAGCACAATCACAGGAACCTCATTCGCATTACGTAGTGATTCAACTAGGTACATTAACAAAGACATGAGAAACCCCACGATTGACACCTAAAACTGTCATAAGCAAGAACGAGAAAAAAAAAAAAAAAACAGAGTGTATTCCCATGATAAATTAACGCCTTACAGAGCGCCGAGGTTTCCTCGCTACACTCATTAATGCCGTTCTGTTGTTGTGTTCGTTCTAGTGTCGAATTGATGTGGCCGTGTACGCAGGCTTGCTTCCGTCTTCCAGTTCTGTATGTAACGACCTTGACCTAAGCCATAACAAGCTCAGCCCTGCGTCCCTGTTCTTTTCGGTCTTTATTCTTGAAGAGCGCCTTCAGCATGTTCTCACCACGGTGGGCCTTGGGTCGGAAGACTAATTCCATGCCGTTGCTTCGACCATCGTCAATCATCTTGATACCTCTGTGTCGAGAATGTTCTCTTTCCTTGTCCCTCTTACTCGATCTACGACTTGCCGTCTCAGAGTCACCGTCAATGCTCTCGACAGTGGCGTGCCTGCTGCTTCGACGTTCCGACACTTCCTTCTCTTTCCCCTTGCTAGAGCTCTTTTGCGTCTTGGTAGTTTTCGAAGTCTTTGACGTCTTTGCGGTTTTCGACGTCTTTGTTGTCTTGCTTGTTCGTGAGGTGCGCGTGCTTCGATGCGAACGGAGATCGGAGTCGTCCTTGGCATGCTTTTCTCGTTGAGCCCGCTCCGCCTCTGGAGTGATGAGCTCGATGTCGGCACTTTCATTGTCTGCGCCAGGAGGCAAGATGCCACGTCGCCATGTCTCGATAGTACTCAGCTCATCATCCACAATCAGAGCCTCATCGATGGCACCGGCATAATAGTCGCTCTGAGCTGGGAGCAGCGGGGGCTTGTTCATGGGGTTACTTTCCCATGCTATGGCCTCGCGCTGAGCCTGCTGCTCTCTCACCCTCTTGACAATTTTCCAGCCACCAAACATGACGACAGTGAGACCAACAGCTATACTACTGCCGATCAGGAATTGGGGTGATGCAAGCAAAGCAAAGACGGCTGGAGATGCGCTTTTAAGGAATCCAAGGAATGCCGGTGACGTTTTCCCAATAACAGAAGACAACTCGGCCAGAGTCAATGCGACCGCAGCGGCTGCGTCGGGCCTCTCTTGTAGATGCTTGATGATGGATGTTGCAGAATGTTGTATGCAGTGTGCTTCATCCAAAAGATTTTCTACTCTGCGCACGAGTTGGTTTGCTTGATGCTCATCCGCCATAGCTGGGTCCAGATCAACCCTGTCTGCCAAGTCCGGGGGAACGTTCCCATATGCCAGATTCATGTCGATTTCTTTGCCTTGGTGTGTTGGACGCCTGGCAATCTCCGAGTCGGACAGTCCGCGCTGCATCACTGCGCTCCGTCTCCAATCCATATCGGCTCCACTCTTCATGTCATAGTTCAAGGGTGAGATGGCAGACTCCATTGGGAGAGTCTCGGCATAAGGACTACGGTATGCTGCCGGGGGAAGCTTGCTGGGAGCCGTGCTGGACATCTCGCTGAGTGTCTTGAGATTACGTTCTGTCAGCGCGGGACGGCTTCTCGTGCTATGGTGTCCATGTCGAGCATGAGAATGCGAGCTCCGGTGACTTCTTCTTGAACCTGTTTCGCTGTATGCATCGAATGAACGGCGCCGACCGTCGTGATAGTCGGGGTTCATCCCATAGCTGTACTCGGTGTAGTGTTCAGGCTCATAAGTGGCGTTTCGGGCCAAAGTCCGGGGACGATGATTACGATCATGGTGATCTAGGCTGCGCTGCTGCTCAGAAATCTCCACGCGCTTCAGTTCTTTTATCTCGGCCTTTTTCTCATCATAAGATGCCTTTGCCTCTTTGAAAATGGAAAGAAGCTGCTTTCCCTATTGGAAAGGTCAGTGTTTCCTCATCATGAATCCCGGCGAATATATGAAACGTGTCTCATGCCCAGGTCGCATTAGAGACATATATGAATACAGGGAAGGCAACGTACAGTACTGATTATCTTGCCCGAGTTGTTGACTATGGTGACAGTTTGTTCGAGAGGCATGCTGTGTTGGAGGCCAAATGGCCGAGACCTCAATCGTCTGAAGTGAGAGGAGATTGGACCAGACAAGAGACGAGTGCTGGGTAGAGGTTATGGTTTCGGAGATTTGCGCAGACAGACTTGATCTGAAATGGCAGAAAAAGCGGTATTGTTTTCACGCACGGATACGGCTCAAGGTAGCCGTGGCTTGGATAAGCTTGTTGTTGTTGGTAGTGTCGGTGAGTGAAGACTGTCCGGAATGACGAAACCCTGAAATCAAATGGAGCAAAGAACCCCCCCACCGCTATCCACTCAAGCACATTGACCAGCGCGGAGCAGTGCTCCGTACGGTATGTAGCACTGGTACCTCGTTAAGTTGATGCTACAATAAAAATGATACAGTAGCTGTCGTCGTGACCGTTGGGGTCACACAGGTAGACGAAGGGGAAGGAAGGGGGAGCGGAAGCGGAAGCGGAAGCGGAAGGGGGTTTAAAATCGGTGCATGTGGAGAGAGAGAGAGAGAGAGAGAGAGAGATGTCAGCAGATCAGATTGATCCAGGGAATCTCATCCTCTTGCCCTTTTCCCTTTCCCACCCTCTCCTGCTTCGTCAGGCGCCGGTGCATGATCAAGAGGAGGCGCCCACTCTCACAGCAAACCTACAACTCAAGACGTGACAAGTGGTGGCCGTCGTGCCCTATCATGGCGTCCAGGGGCTCCCCATCCGGCCAAGTCAAGGTCTCGCTCGCTCGCTCGCTCCATCCGAGCACCATGGACGAGGCCCCAGCCACTCGAAAGGCCATGAGCGCCGACGGCAGCGTGCTGAGGCGGTAAAACCGACCATGGGGATGGCCCCGCTGGAATTATTCCCCTTTCGGGAGGGGGAGGCCTCAATGGTGGCAGCTTTGAATGGCTTGGACGGCCGTTTTTACCCTGATCGACTCGACGAATCGCGGGGCATACCGCTGGGGACGAATTCGGAGGCGCGGAACTGACGGGGGAACGACAACCCAGAGCTTGGGTTTCCTCCTTACGGAGCAGTTCTCGATGGATGCTGAACGCGTGGCGATGCTGCACCAGACCCAATGATTGTAAGCAAAGTATCGGATTCGAACACGGCGAAAAGTTGACTGGTTACCCCTGAGCTGCAACGTCATGTTGCGTGACCTTGCATTGGACGTCGCTCTCTCTCGGTTGGAAAAAAACGACTCATGCAGCCCGAAAGGGCACACCATCACAGAGGGCTGCAGCTGCTGCCCAACATTTCGGATGATTGATGATTTGCTGTGCTGCACACACCAGGATCCAGGACCCGGGGTGCGACGGCGGTCCTTGGGCTCGCAACAAAAGAAGGATTCGAAGATCAACACCAAAAAAAAAAGCCCCTCTCAGACGGTCCCTGCTGCAGCATCGTGAATGAGCTGGACGGGATGCAGATTGGGCTCTTGTCTGCAATGTCTTCTCCGCAGCTACCCTTTCATATCCGTTCGTTCCTTCCCTCGCCACCGCAGGCCGGCCGACTAGGACCGGCTACTCCACCTCCTTCCAACCTCCTCCATCATTATCGCTGCCTCTCTCTCTCCGTTGCTCTCATGCACATGCATGGCTCCTGTAGACTCCGTCTCATTCTTCCACCTATAACCCAACCTGGGCGTCATTGTCTACAGTCTACTCACACCCTTCGATGGCCACGTAATTTATGAGCCCGTTTTTTTTTTTTTTTCTCAACGTCGTAATTATTGGTGCCAGTCCCGGCGCAGACCGTATTGGCCCAGCCGATCCATGGCTGCCTAAAGACTCCAGTCCGTCCTGGAGCAAAAGTGCTCTGCTGCAGGAGTGCCAAAGAAATAGTCGCAGACGCAAATGTGACAGACCTGGGGCCCTGGCGGTCCTCCTTTTGCGGCCACGTGCTTCCTCGCTGCTCAAAGCGCAGCGTGGCCAAGACGTGTGAAGCTAGACTTTAGATATCACGAGCCCAGTACGCAGAACTTCCAATAATCGCAGCAACCAGCCCAAAGAGAAAGCCAACAGGCCACCCTCGCTTACACCGATGCAATTGTCCCGGTATTTCAACAGGCTGGCATCCCATTGCAAGCGTCGTTGTCCTGCCCTGTCCTTTCAGAGCATGCTTCAAGTCAGGAAGGACATGGAATCACTTCGAAACGTTGCCCAACTTGACAATTTGACAATTCCTTTTCGACCCTCATGCCCAGGCACTAGACGTCATCTGCTAATTACACGGAATAATACGCACCACCACATATAAAACACAACTCTTTCGAATCGACGACCCTTTTCAACGCCGACCCTGCCCAACCTAATGATGCACTGCCACACACACCACACCCCCGAGAAAAGAATATAATGCCAAATGCCGGATTCGTGACATTGCCCAATGGCCATCTTTGTTAATGCAAATCGTTCAACTATGCTGCATCTGTTGTCATCGCTACGCTCCTTTCCCATGTCGTTACGCTTATGTCAAATGTTCTTCAAATCTGCTCTCAACGTGCTACCAAGATAAACTCAAACACCTCCGTCTTCGATGATTTCTCGCACTTCGCTCTCGTTCAACAATATGCGTTTGCCAAGCTCTTCCACCGGCTGGCCGTCGCGAATGGCTCCAAAATCCAGAATCTGCATTCTAGAATTAGTAAAACTTTATCCCAACTTGTGCTTCGCTCCTCTTTTTCTTTTTCTTTTTCCTTTTCTTTTTTTTGGGGGGGGAAGAGGAGGGAAGGGGGATTTCTCACCTCTACGTAGGTCAACGAATCTCGCTGAACAGCTGCCACGCATCTTCTGCCATCAAACTTGACTTGCCACACGCCAGTAAGATCTGTCAACAGATCTTGTACACATTCGCCTGTCTTGACGTCCCACATCTTGACCGTCTTCTCGCTGCCGCTGATGACTTTCTGACCATCATGCTGAAAGCACGTAATGGCTCCTGTGTGAGCCATCAGAGTGTTTCGACATCTGCCGTTCTCTGGGTCCCACACTCGCAGAGTAGAGTCAGCCGCTGCAGACACCAGCCGCTCGTCTCGAAGGTCCAGGAGGCCGACAAGAAGCGTGTGCCCCTCGAGGTTATGCAGACAGTCTCCCGTGGCAAGATCCCAGATCTTGACCAGCGAATCCATAGAACCAGATATGCATCGATTGCGTTTGTGGTCAAGGACCACTGAGTAGACTTTCTGAGTATGTCCGCGGAGCACATGCAGGGCCTCGCCAGTGCTGATCCTCCAGACGCGCACCGTGCTGTCATATGAGCCACTGATGAGGATATCACCGTGCGCCGATATGGCACGCACAGAATGGCTGTGGCCTGTAAGAACGCGAATGAAGTACGGGCAATCCGACTCTTGAGCAGGAGGTCCTGTCTGGATATACCGACGTGAGCCAACCTCGGGAAGTCTCCACACCCGCAGTTGGCTATCGCGCGAGCCTGTAATGATCAACGGCTTTTCGGGCTGCTGCACCATCGTACCATCACCAGTATTCCTCCTTGTTTCCGTAGGCATGAGTATTTGCAAGCATCGAACGGTGCTCGTGTGGCCATAAAACACCTGTTGACACAGTCCGCGCTCAATGTCCCAGACACGAACTGATCTGTCAGTCGAGCCTGATACGAGAATATTGCCTTCGTACTGCAACGCCCAGACGCCGCCCTCATGGCCTTCCAGCTTCTTGCGCAGCTTGCCAGTCTTGGTGTCGTAAATATGGATCAAGGTGTCATCACTGCCAGTTATGATCTTGTCATCGTCAAACTGCAAGCACGTAATCACATGACGGGGATGAGCAGCGAAAGCGACGTGGCCCGGTTTCACCTGACCGCTGGTCCAGCTCTTGCGGATCATGTGATGGCGACGATAGATGGACTTGAAGAGGTGAAGTTGACGGAGGCTCGGCATTCCTAGTTGAGGATCCGGGACGGCTGCGGCGGCTGCATTAGCTGCTGACAGAGGACCTTCAGACTTGTGTTGCCTGACTACAATCTGAGCTTTTGCATCGCGCCCACGGGACACCGCGGGCTCGTGCGACGTCCCCGCCCGTCGCTTCGACCGTTCTGATGCGGAATATGTGTTCAACCCTCGCTTTCGTTTCGAGCTCCTCGAGGCCTTGGGAGCAGTCTCGGTTCGGACAGCTCGCGTCAACTCGAATTCCGTGGCAGTAAGGCGTCCATGCATGCTCAGGTCTCTTTCGTAGCCTGCGGGACCGACTGGGTCCTGCCAGCCCCAGCCCTGCACAATGGCTTTGCGCAGTTCCCCTGGGGCCATGGAGTAGCCGTCACTGTCGAGCAGCTCTCTCCAGCCCGTCTCGTTGCGGTCCACAATGCTGCGCCAGTGCTTCGAAACCTGTGCGGCCCTACACAAGTCCCTGTAATCGAGATATGCAAGAATGTGGTACCCAAGCTCCAGCGGAAGTTGTTTCAGAAAATCGCATTTGAGGGCTGGGTTCACAGCATTAGCAATCACTCTCAGCGTAGGACGTGGACAGCGACGCAAGAATTGGTACATCATGAAAGTCTTCATTTCTGTTTTCATGGAATCAAAGGTTCGAAGAAGGCTCTGGGTGTCGAAGGTGGAGCCGCGGTGCGAATCCAAGCGGGATCGCTTCAATCCCCGGTGGTCGCTTTGTGCCGTAGATGAGTGAGCCGGTTGCTTGTCTTTGGATTCTTCTTGTGCGTGGGAGCCATTGGCCCAGGATAGGGTATCGTCGCTCGCAGAGATCTGGAAATTTGGTTGTGCACCACCATCAGGCTCAGCAGCGTGTAGCTGAGAGGCGGCTAGAGTCGGGGACAGCCTCGGACTTGGTAAACTGGCGTCTTGAGCCGCAACAACGTCAACTGTCAGCCTGTTTTGAAGAGCAGCCCGAAGAGAATTCGGGAGCGAGTCATCGGCGTCGCCGAATGGTTCAGGATCTGCATCTGTAATGGGAGGTGTGGCGACATTGCTGCTGAAGACGGTATGTGAATCGCTTGCTGCAGGGCTTGCGGCGTCGAAAGCGCCCGGCTGTGGCTGTGAAGAGGGACCGGGAGAGGGTCGAAGACGGTCTGGTTGCAGAAAACGGCTGCGCTGGGAGGAGTCAAGAAGCTCTGTGGTATCGGGAGTGGCTGGGAAGCCGGTTCCTCCTCGAGGGAGCCCTTCTTCCATGCTGCGACGGCTTGTTGTCGAAGTGTCTCCGGTGGTCGAATCGTTGCTTCCAGCAGCGGCAGCAGAGGTAGAGCCAGAGCCGGCTTGCGTGACCGAACGCCTCAGCTTATCCGATGCGGCATGAAGATTGGATCTGGCGAATCTTTGGGATGTTCTGGGAGTAAAGGCAGGTCCGGGAGGGGTATGGGAGGCAAGAGCAGTTGATGAATCGGCAAGGCTGGCCCGACTTTGTCGAGTCTGTCGCGGGTAGCCTTCGGAGGGTGATTGTGATGGTAGTCGGTTCGTTCGAATTTGGGCCGGGGTCTCATGAATGCTAGGCTCAGACTTGACAGCGATTGGAGTAAGCGTGCCTCTTGCTACGGATTTGCCCTGATTCTTTTTGTTAGCTGACTATTAATCCAAGTGTAAAAAAGACAAAAAAAGAAAAAAGAAAACAACGATGCAGACAGGGGTCAAAAGAGGGCAATCTGTAGTTCGACTAGCATCCTTGATGTAAAGAATATTCACAAAGGTTTTTGCAACGTACCAACTTGGCCGCTTCGTGCCTACTGCTTCGGCTTTGAAGACGGCCTTGTCCATTCTCATCATCGGAGGGATCCTGTTTGAGCGCCTCGTCCTCGGAAATGTCCAAGGAAAACTCCAACAACTCTGGCGGTGTCGGCTTTGAGGCCAACGGGTACTCCTTGGTGTCGAGACTTTCGAGCGGGGCCGGGTCTTGGAGGAAGACGCGAGGAAACTTGCGAGTCAGGCGAGTGGTGGTGGTAACGGTCTTGGTCTCGACGCACTCGCTGACCTGGAGCTGGAATCGTCTGCCGTTGTCCTGGGAGCCCTCGGCAATGTTGACGGAGATTGTCTGGGCGCTGCGCGGGCGCCGTGACTCTGATGCATGGCCGGAGGGCATTGGTGACGGCGTCATGGCCGGTCGATGGATCGATCTGCGAGGACTGACGCCGAAGCCGGCAGACAGGGCAGGCAGGCTGGAGGAGTGGTTTCGGTGGCGGGAAGTTGAGCCAACGGCAATGCTGTCGAGCGCGAGGGATGCTATGTACAAAAAGAGGAGTGAAGTCGGGGGCCTGGGGTCGTAGGCTTCCAACGTTGCAGCAAGCCTTGGGTGTTGGTGGTGGTTGGCCTTGGTCCCTTGTTCCTGTTGGTGGTGGTGGAGATGGTGGTAGCGGTGGCGGCTGTGAAAGGAGCGCGTGAACCTCGCGCTGAGTGGAGAGGACAAACGGACCAATCGTTCTCGGCAAAAGGAGACAGCGAGAAGTGGACAACGGGAAGGCAGGAAGGAGCGGGCAAGCCGTGGTTGGGACGGAGGGGGAAATGATGGCGATGAGGGCGATCAGAGCGTGGGAAGAGGGCTGAGGGCGAGGGCGAGGGCAAGACAATTCCAACAGCTGTAACAGGTATCATGGTCTCATGGTCTCATGGTCTCGGGCTGGGTGGATGGCATTGGGGGGTATTGGGAATCGGGTGTCATGTTCACTCGTGTAACGATACATTTCGCACATTTCACCCATTTGACTCAAGAACCGGCACTTTCCTGGTGCTGAACGAAGCGTCGTGCCGATATTGTATTGCATTGTATTGTATTGGCAATCTATCTCCCTCGTATCCAGACAAATCTTCTCGTCACGCCCGCATGCATTATTCCTGCGTCTCCAACCGCAATAACGCAGCGCAGCGCCGCCAAGCAGGAAAAACCATGCAAGAGCAAGCGGGTTGTGGCTGCCATCCCCGTTGGGATTTGCCCCCACATGGCCCACTTTCCCCCAGTTAAAATCCAGGCCGCAAGCAGCGCCTGCTACCGAGTGTGCGAGTTGCATGACACAACGCCAACAAGACAAACGGCATCATTCATTCATTTGATAACTTGTATGCATCTTCGTCTCCAAGCGTCAGCACGGGCACGTACCGCCCAAAGGCCCTGTTCCTCTCCCCTCCCCTGTTGTGCAGCTCACGTAGCTGCATCTCATGCGCTTGGGCTTGGGCTTGGACTAGCTTGGCTTCCGTCGGCTCTTTTGTTGCGAACATGACGAAAAGCAGTTACTACGTGCTTTTTGTGTCCCGTTACTTCCTACAGATCATGCTGACAACTAGGCCTGTGTCACCGTCGACCTCTGCTGATATGGACGAGTTTGCAAACTTGATTCAACAAAGGGGGGCATCTGGGTGCGGAGTCAAAGGGGACAACACAACCTAGAAATGGGCTGTCGTTTTTATAGTCACCCCGCGCTTTCTATGGAGGTGTTCAACCGTTAGAATAGAAACCTTCCGGACTGTCATCTCGTTTTGATCGCAAGGCTGCACCTGGACCAGTCAAGTCTGGAGTTGTCCGTTCCTCGCACCGCAGGCCTTGCTGTGTTTGGTCGCCGAGAGCTGGATGCAATAACCACATTCTCATCCCCGGCAGCAACGGCCTCGTTGACATTCCCAAGTCTTCAACCCTCCCCCCTCCAAACTCCTATCTGAGGACGGTGTTTGGGTGGTTAGCAAGTTCGGATGAGGATCCTAATCAATGCGCCAAGAGAAATCCAACTCAACGGGGAGAAGTGGCTTTCCCCTCTCCTCTATTCCTGGCACGGATCGACGTCATGCTTACCGCATTAGTCGCTCCGACATTTTTAGTCCAGGGTATGCTCCGTAGCTCAAAGTGGAAAACAAATCATCAGTTACTGCATTAAAGGGCCTGGTCGCAACAGGAATATCGCAGTAAAAGAACGGCAAGATGCTTATGCAATGTACACGGCCGACGTCTGCGTACAACTACAGGGTAGCCGTCCAATCTTGGTTCTCGGTTGGGAATCATCAGTTCATCCAAGCCTTCAAATGGCAATCTACCTGATCCATCACCTAGCTTATAATCCAATACGAGCAGTAGATGTACCATTGAACACTGTCATTCATCTGACACCTTGACCGCATCAATCGATGACTGACTGAAAGCGCTTGTCAACGATCGGAAGTAGGACCAGGATATAAGTAATGCTTGCTGTACGTGCATCGAGCGTCTCAAACGACTAGTAGGGAAACCAGCATACAAGCAGCCCATTGAAAAGGAAATGCTATGATACATGTAATGCTTATTCCCTTTTCCGTCCAAGGCAGCTAGATCCTGTCAGCATGAAGCTGGGCAGACACAAACCAACAGCTAGGGATACTGCGACCCCGAAGTCTAGAATAGAATAGCAGGGAAGCTCTCAAATAGAACAATTATAACAACCTACATCATCCTACCTGCGATCCGAGGTCTAAAAAAGCAAACTACATCTCAAAGCGGCTGAACCCCCCCCCCCCCTCCTCCATCAATTACATCCCCAGGCGACGCCCAAACGTCATGCCGTCCATACCAGGCCGCAGGGAACAACACGCCGACAAAATCAGAACCGAAGCTTCAACACTAGAGTACAGTTGCCCGCCAAGCCTGGCTTCAAGTTCAGTTCCGCAAGCACCTCACACAGCCACCTTCTCGCTGCCGCCCATCGCCCCCTCGTCCCAGACAGCCTCGATGAACCACAGGTTCCCGCTCGACTTCCACGCCCCCTGCCAGACGAACCGGGCGTCGGCCATCTCCAGCAGGGCCTTCCAGTCGCCGACCTCCCTCTCTCGCCCGTTGCACACCGTCTTCATCAGCACGTCCAGCAGCCTGGAGGTGCGCTCCTCCATCAGCGAGACGGTCCCGGGCGCAGGCAGCACCACGTCGTTGACGATGATGCGCGCGCCCTGCGGCAGCGCGGGAACCAGGTTCCGCAGGATCCGCACCACCATCTTGTCTGGGAACGCGTGGAAGATGTGCCGGAAGAGATAGGCCGCTGCCACCGTCGTCTGCTCCGTGAAGAAGTCGTGCGTCGTCAGCTTGACGCGGTTTGCCACGTGGGCCGGTACTTGTCCGGCCGTCTTCTCGGATCGCATGCCTGGTAGGTCCTGGACTTCGAATGACAGCGAGGGGAATTGCTCCGCGAGTGCTATCGACACGTAGCCTTCATTGCCGCCCATCTGTCAAAGCGGATTTTGCGTTAATAATTAGTTTTCTGCTTTCTGACTCTCTCTCTCTCTCTCTCTTTCCTGACTCTGCCTCTTTCTACTTTTCTCTCCATCATGGTGGATAGTGCCTTCAACAAAAGGTAAACTGTGCTCTTACATCAACGACCGTGGCATTTCCCAATTTCGCCCATGGATAGCTCTGAACTGTGTGCAACACGTGAAACCCTTCTCGAGAACCGTGGGCCCTCATGGCAAGATCGTATCTCTTCGCTCGCGTCTCGTCGCTCTGGATATAGTCAAAGAAAGTATGCTTGTGACTGTACGAAATATTGACGGCCTAGGCAGGGAAGCACGAAGAGCAAGAAAAAGGACAAAAAAAAACCCGTTAGTGCGTTTCAATGATTTATTTTTTTTTCCCTCTTCATTCGTTCTTCTTTCAATTCAAATATTCTTGTCCGCAAGAGTTGCCAGACGCCACCTTCTTCTCTCACTTACAGTTTCGGTAGGGTCTTGAGAGCCCGGCCACTTCTGCATCG
This sequence comes from Balansia obtecta B249, assembly GCA_000709145.1. NCBI lineage: Eukaryota > Fungi > Ascomycota > Sordariomycetes > Hypocreales > Clavicipitaceae > Balansia > Balansia obtecta. The sequence goes on from JFZS01000160.1 coordinate 41,907, forward strand.
CCGTCACGGTGTTCCCGATCGGGAGGAATAGGTCGACGGTGTATAGCCCAACCCAGTTGGCAAGCGTCTCGTCTTCCAACATGACGAGCGATGCGCGGTTGTGCGCAACACGGCCGAGCTCGGGCTCGCAGAACAAGTTGTTAGCCACAGCGAGGCGGAGGACCCTCCTGAGCTCCGATGCTGGTATGTTATACCCCGATACTCGGTGGACTTGTTTCGTGAGGTCATCATACGAGATGGAGCCTGTTTGGGGAACCGCCTCAGCTATCTTGAAGGCGTATATGGCGTGCAGTGGAACATAGTTGACGATCTGAGATCTGACAGTCAGCTTTTTTTTTTTTCAAAGTACATGGTAGTTTTTTTTTTTTTTTTTTTTTTTTTGCAGTTTTCAGTAGTAACTCACGTCCATTGCCATAGTCTTCAGAGCCTCTCGGGGACCTAGCACCAAGTCGCGAAGTTCCTTGGTCAAGGACAAGACTTGCTGGCGGGCCTTGAGCGTCTCGGCATCAGACCCGGCTAATGGAAAGTCGGCAAGCCCGTCTGCTTCGTAAGAGGGAGCACTCAGTCCTTGTGCATGTAGCTTCTCGGTGAGGATCTTTGTGTTTTTGCCAATCTGTGTCGATATAGCTGTTAGCCGGTCGGTAGATGGCGTCGACGCTGACTTGGCCAGTAAGTTTCCCATAGCTGTGTATAAAGGGTGTCCAACATATGTGGCACCGGGTATAAGAAGGGAAGACGGAAGACAGAGTGAGAGTGGGAGTGAGAGTGAGAGTGAGTTTCCTTCGTTCTTGTATCTGTTTTACTTTTTTATCTTTCGGCCCGAACGTCTGGTCAATGCAGCAGGTATGAGTGAGAAGTCCAGAAAACCAAGTTTTTGTATACCATCAGACAAGATAGGACGAAGGAGGCAGGCAGAGATGAGGGAAAGGGAAAAGGGAAAAGGGAAAAGAAAAAAAAATTGAATGGTGTTCAACTTCAAACAGGCCTTGTGTAACATCCGCTGGTAAGGATTCTCGTAGTTTGATACTGTCGTCCGTCCACCCCACCACTGATTTAGCTGGATATTACTCGAACCGGTCAAAGAAGTATCGATGATGGTCCGTACAGTATACAGTACATGATGCTGGCTGGCGCCCGTTTGCCAGAGTCCATGCTGCATTCATCGGAAGTGGGACAGAGCCACAATCTGACCTTGTGTGCGTCTTGGGGTTGCTGCATTGCCGCATTGCCGTCGTTGAAGATGGGCACATTGTAACGAAAAAAATAAAAATAAAAATAAAAATAAAAGTAAAAAAACTCCCAAGCCTCATAAGCCGGCGTCCGCCTAAGTACAAGACTGACGATTCCTGCCGGGTCCCCCGAAAGGGACGCGAATAGGAACGCTTTTGCTTTTGCTTCATTTTTTCTCGATTTCAAATCCCAAACACGACACCACACGACCACGGCACAACGCATGCACCCAGAGATCTGGTCACAAAACATGCGGCATCAGACCGAGTGACACAATCGTCGTCAAGCGCTTGCTGTGTGGAGAAGAGGGTGTATTGCTGCATGCAACGTCTGCAACGTCTTGCATCGTGGCACACGGGTCGTCGCAAAGCCCGTCATCGGCAGGCTGCGTTTCCCCCTTGGTCGCCCTCGTCGTCCTCGTCGCTCTCGAATCGGGGCCGCTGGAAGCGATGACGAATGCCAGACGGGCGGCAGCAGAGAATATGACGCGCAGAAACGGTCGCACATGGGCTACCAACCTGCCAGCCAGCCAGCCTGGCCAGCCTGGGCGCAGCAAACCCGTGTGAGACGTGGCGGACGAACAAACGCGGACTTTTGCTCCTCCCCCATGCGCCATGCAATGTAAGCTGTCGGTCGGTCCAGTGTTTGAAATGTCGAACCGGATTGCTGGTAACAAACAAAGCGCGGGCGCACCTCACCCCCCCCCTCCTCCATGAAGCAAAAACCTGCGTGGTGGTGACATGACAGGTGCCACCGATTTAAAATACAGGTAGCACCCGTGATTCATCGGATGGCCCAAGTATCCTGAACTTTGTAAATAAACGTTTTGGTTGTATATTGATTGTAGGGGGGAGGAGGAGGAGGGGGGAGGATGGGAAAAGGAAAACTACAACCGTGAATTCCGGCTGGGCAGAAGTTCTCGCCAGATTGAGAGAGTCTTGCAAACGACCAAGCACATATTCTCAAACACCAAACCAAAGAGGGCATCGGTGAAAAAGCGTCCCAGCAGGCACAAGGTTTGTGCAGCACGCCAAGTTGCGGGCTGCAAACTAACGCCGAAGTTTCCGTGGCACAGAATAAAAAAGAAAACATCGTCGATTGCAGTCTTTCTCAATCTTGCAGTTAGGCCTCCTCTAGGACGTAGCACTCAGAATCAGTCATCAAAACCTCCGTTTCAGCACCAGATGAAAATATATATTTTTCATATTGAAGCTAACGAGATGCCGCTCGCTAGCCCGAACAAAAAAAAAAAAGTCGGTAAGGACTCGATGCCGCTTCGTCTTCTTCTTCTTCTCCATATCTAGTGTTACATAATATGCCTATTGCAAAAAAAAAAAAAAAAAAAAAAAAAAAAAAAAGCTTACAGTCGCGCAAACACCTTCCCGAATATCTCCCTCGCCTTCAATAGGTTTATCAGGCTCATCCTCTCATTGTCCAGATGAGCCGCGTCCGAGGCGCGCCCGCACGGGAAGTTTGCCGCCGCCGCAGCAAACTCCTTCTCGAGGAAGCGGATGGCGGGAATAGATCCGCCCTCCCGGATATGCAGTGGCCCCCTGGGCTTCCAGGTGCTTCCTCCTCCTCCTCCTCCTCCTCCTCCTCCCCCCTCGTCCGCCATGCTACTGCTCTGGTCGAAGCGGTCTGGCCAGGCCTCGACAATGGCCTGGCCGAGGGTGCGGAAGATGTCGTTGTTCGGGTCGCCCAGCCACGGCTCCGCCCTGTTGTCAATGTTGATGCTGATGCGGTTCTGCGACGAGAGCAGGCTGAACTCGCGCTGGATGTACCACGAGAGCGCCTTGGACACGGCCTCGACTTCCTGCCCGGGGACAAGCCGGAGGCTGATGTGCGAGCTTGCGTGGCTGCTTACCAGGCTCCCGTCTGGCCCTGATACTTTGTACTTGTGGATCGTCAGGTTGGGCTCCCTCCACCGGGCCATGATGGACGACTTGAGCTTCTCTTCCGAGAGCGGCTGGGATTGGTGGTTGGCCATGATTGACACAATGTCGTCGAACCTTGCTTCTTCCTCCGCCGTGATGGGGGGGATGCCGTCATAGAAGCCCGGGATCTGGATTCGGTTCCCCGGCCCTTTCAGCTTGGACAGCACACACGTCAGGTCAGTCAGTGGCTCGTCGACGAGGTGGGATCCGTCTACGCCGGAGTGGGTGTCCGGTCGGGGCGAGTCAACACATATTGTTGCATGGAGCACTCCTCGAAGGCCATATGTCAGACAGGGGACTTCATCATTCAACCAGTAGCTATTAGCGAGAAGAATATAATCGACATCGCCAATGAGCTCCTTATTCCTCTTGACCGCTTCCTCGAAACCTCGTGATCCAAACTCCTCCTCGCCCTCAATGAGGAAAATGACATCGTTCTTCAACTTCTGTGATTGCATGAGATCTGTCACGGCGTACAGAGCGGCCACGATCGGCCCTTTATTGTCGCTGACTCCGCGGCCGTAGAGGAAACCGTTGGTGCCGGTGGCGGTGAATGGATCTGTGGCCCATTTTCCCTTCTTCTCGTCGGCCGGGACTACGTCGTAGTGACCATAGAACAGGATTCTTTTGCGACTTTCCGACACTTCTTTCTTGCCCGAGAACCTGGCATACACCACGGGGTTGTGGGGCTTTTCCGTACTGAGCATCTCTACATGTCCGCCCAATCTTTTGATGAGTGAGCCCAGGAACGTGGCTCCTTTTCGGCAGTCTTCGGCGTATTCTGGTCGAGAGGACACCGTCTTGTACGATACAAAGTCACTCAATGTGGAAAGCAACAGGTCATTGCTCATGTCCATTGTCGCTTGTTTGGACAACGACGTCAAGTCCTTCACTGACCAAATAGAGATGTTATCATCGTTTGCCCCGGTGATGTAGTATTTTTCCGACTTGTAGTTTGTGATGGAGGAGGCCAGAATCTTTCCTTGGTGCGCCTTCCATTTACCCAGGCACTGGTACTTCTGGCTGACGTCTCCTGACGAGGCGTTTCGGTAAGCTCCATAATGAGCGGTGCTATATTTCTGCGTCACAGCTGGTCAGCACTGGAGGCATGCTCGAGGTGATTTCTCGGCTGGCAGAGCTATCAAACTCACACTTGCCCATCCATCTGTAGATCCGACCCATAAGCAACCCCATGCCATTTGAAGCGACATGACATCGCCACCCCGGGCTTTGATCACCCTGAGTCGTTGGGTAGTATCCAAGTCCCACAGTTCTACAATGCCATCGAGCTTTCCCGCGTAGAGGAAGGACCCGTCCAGAGCAAGGGATAGGACAGATTCGGCATCATCAGTGCCCAGAGTCATAATTTCCTCTATGGACGCAGCCTCGTCGCTGTGGTCAATGTCGGCGCGACCTCGACTGCCACCACGTTTCGAGCCACCCAGGCTCCACAGCTTGATCGTACCGTCACCGCCACCAGATATGAGGACGTCTTCGTCCGAATCGACTTCAACGGTGGGCCCCCGCGCCATGAGCATACAGTAGACATAGCCATAATGTGCAAAATGGCGGATGCTGCCTCCATCGATTTCCATCACAGCTTGCGCGCGCGGTATCAGGGCCCATCGGTCTTCGTTCCGTCTCGGCGTGGCACCTCCTCCGACTGCTTTCGAATCAAAGAATCGATGGCTGCGGCGGTCCGGGTGGCTTTGCGAGTCGGGCGAGACCCTGCTGGACGGACTGTTCAGCGCCACCCATTGGATGGTTGTGTTTTGAGCACCGATGTAGAGAGTCTCGTGCTGCGGGCTGTATGCGGTGCAAAAGATGTCCCCGACGTCGTGCACCCCGTACACCTCATAGAGGCGGCACATGGTCCTGGGACACCAGACATTGATGACGGCATCGCAAGCGCTCGAGAAGAGAAGGGACGAGTCGGGGGACAAGAAGAGGGACAGGACACTGCGCTTGTGAGCCTGTACCTGTCGGATCAGATGAAAGGTATCTAACGACCAGACGACAATTTCGCCGTCCTGAGTGCCCGCGTATATCGAGTCGTGTTGAGAGCTGACGGCAAGGGCAAGCACGGTGCTGCTGTGCCGCAGGTTGTGGACCAATTCCGGGTTGGCTTTCGGGGGCTCTGGGGTGTCGAGAGCTTCGACGACGGACAGCGAAAGCAGAGAGGAACCTGTGGGAGAGCTCATGGTCGCTGGGAGCGGCCAAGAAAGCCTCGCTGGTCAGCTGGGACAACGAACAACAGCAACAGCATCCAAGCTTCGAATCGTGCGCCGGAAAGATTAGACAAGGAACCCTGCCCTGGCAGCGGAATTGGCTGATGGAAAGGAAAGGAAAGCAAAGCAAAGCAGAAAGCGGCTGGGCAGCTGGATATTAGGAAACGTGACTGGCCGGAAAATAGTAGATTATAAAAGATCATGATAATAAAGAAGTAATAATAAACGGTTCTGGTCCATGTGGCGATGGCGTCAGATCACTGGCGTCTGGTGACAGCCGCTAGACAACTTCTGACGGTCAGGCCGACTTCGGGGTGCTACGGGGTGACGCCCACGTCCAACCCGCCCCCAACCAAGTTGTGACCAGGTGCAACCAGGTGCAACCAGGGGGGACGGGCACTGGCAGACCGACTGGCAGACCGACTGGCAGACCGACTTCATCAATTCAGGCACCGGCTGTCAAATGCCAAACCTGAATCGGAACCTTCCACTTCCGAGGATGGATGAATGAATGAAACTGAGATCACACCCCCAATCCACAGCATCAATATATGCCAAACCGCATTCACACGCTGAAGAAAGAAAGCGGACAGAGACATTGCGATAGAACAATAGCAAGGGCGATTGGTTCTCCAGTAAGCTTACCAGAACAAGACTCGTCATCCCCGTGTGCCTCTTCCCATCCCCTCTCCGCCAGCCGAATCTGATCGCAACCCCAGCATTGCCCGCCAGATGGCCACTTGGAATCCCCCGTCACGGTCACCGTCGCCGTCTGCGTTGCTGTTCTCATGAGCATCATCTTGGCCAGCGCATCTGGCCAGCTGCCAAAACGAGATGTTCGATTCGTTGGTGTGGAATACGAGACGAATTGGAACCGAAACGGCTGCCCTTGACATAACAGCCGGTTTGGCAGTCTCTCTTCTTTATATGCTTTTTCACCATCCAGACCCTGGCATGCGCCATCCGATTGACATAAACATGATCCTGGCGTTGGCTTGCCTTGGCTTGCCTGGCTTACTTTTCCTTGGCCCTCCCCCCTCCCCGCCCTTGTCGAGAGGCTGAGGCCGCCGAAAGCCAACAGACGTTAATAGGCTGCTAGACCGCTAAATACCTGATACGGTTCCATGGATCTGGCCGACCAACCATCTGTCATGGGCACACCAGCTAGCTTTCACAAAGGATTTCACACCGGTGTGTCAGTTTACAGGATCCCCTTGCTCAACGAAAAGTGGTCGAGGCGTCATGGTCGCCGCAATTGCGACGAATGGCACGAGACATGTACCTTTCTCGTTACATCCCAAGGTCTCAGTGACATGTGCGCACAATTGTTTATTTGTTGGTGCCAACCCGTCTTGCACAAATCATGACGAAAACAGAAATCAGATTCAAGTCGTCCTAGACCTGGATTCTGAACTCTTGATCATGGTGCTCTACCGGTTTTTTTTTTTTTTTCTATCGGTATCTCATGGTTATCTAGCCGGTGTACGGACTAGGCACGCGGTATTCAACTTGGTTTTATCCCATGCAGTGCTTGCCATAAATTGGGGAAGAAAAAAAAAATAAACATTGATAAGATTCAAGTCAAGGACGTTAACGTTTCATATTTCTCTCCACAAAGTCCCATACAACCACAGTTTCAACCTGTTTCAATCCAGAAGAATATCATAGTTGAAGTCTCGATTGGTCTTGAGTGAATACTGCGGCAACGTCCATGGGCCACAAGATCCTGTTCCTAGTCCATGGTGTGCCCAATCAAGCCTGATAATGGTATCCTCACGCTTGCGTTTGTGCAGCTCGTACGGATGCGTGCATTCATCAACGTCGCGGGTGGAATAATGGGCTGCAGAAAAGCTTGCGCCGTCCAAGTCACCAAAGTTGGCCCGCAACAGACGGCCACTTTCGCCCAGAACCTCGACCCAGCGGACATCCGTTCTGTTTCCGCCGTCTTGAGGGAACTCATAGTCTACCCAGAGGTCGTCAATCGGTGACACCCAGTTTCCATGCAGCTGGGAATACTTCTTATCTCGGTAAGATTCCCCCGGGCCACGGCCCCACCATCTGACCCGGTCCGCCCCGGACAACCCGAGGCTGAGGCCAATTCGTGCAAATGTCGACGGCAGTTGCAAGCCGTGTGGCTTTCCCTTGACATTGATCGCCACTGACTCTCCTCTGAAATGATATGTCCAAGTGGTATCCACAGCCCACACGTGTGCGGGGGGGGCAATCCGTTGCTTGATCTCTACGGCTATTCCATCCTGGACTTTGACGAAGCGAACTTGCTTAACGTGCGATGACGTCTGATGCAGGCGCCTTTTTCGCCACTCTCTTCCGTGGCCTCCGCGGTCGTTATCAGTCAAGGCGCGGTAAAAGTCCATGGTGATTGGCTCAGTAAGGAGCTCCATGTCAGACAGATTCTTGCGTTTCCAGCTCACCAGTGTCCCGGTTAACATGTCGAGAGTCCACACCGAATTGCCTGATGCAGAGTGAACCTCGACGAGGGACTGTGACTTCATCTGCATCGATGGTTTTGGCATCGGGGGCTCAACCGACTGGATCGAGTTGACTGAGAGTGGCCTTGACACACGGAACTCCCCTGTGGCTACTTGATGATTGGCTGGAGCCCAGTTCGTCTCGAATTTGGTTTTGAATCTGATTTGCAAGTAGGCTTCGCCGTGGATTTCTCGTAGCATTCCATCGTGGAACCCCTCTGGCGTGACAACGGCCTCAGTATGGGGTTCAATACCTGGACAATATGAAGAAAATTCACGTAAGAATCACGAACTGTTATACACGATGCTGGATTTCGGCTTCAGCTTACCCTTGGGGATATTGACCCATCCTCCCGTGAGCTTCTTCCCATCAGAAACCACACACCAATCTGCCACTAGATGGTCTAGTGTGATAAAGTCGTATCGATTCACGATTGTGATATTGTGATGGTGTAGAGACAGTGTCTGGACCGGTTCAATCGACTTAGCAAACTCGGCAATATTGGATGTAGTGTCATGTTCGGACACGAGAAGACCATCCATCACAAAGTTGTAGTCATGTGGCACATCTCCGAAATCACCACCGTATGCCATGAATTCTTCGCCATCCGCAGTCGTCGTGCGAAGACCCTGATGCCATGTTAGTGGACGCGAAATATCGAACAGTGTTGTGCTGCATGGATCAAAGGAGCCAGCTTACGTGGTTTGCCCACTCCCAGACAAATCCGCCCATGAGTCGTGGGTGCCTGTAGAACAAATCGATGTATTCCTTTGCATTTCCCTCTGAATTTCCCATCGAATGCAAAAATTCACACACAATGAGCGGCTTCGTCCACTCTCTCTCCTTGGCAAAAGTCTGAAGGAAGCCAAGGCTGGGGTACATGCGACTGTATATATCGACCGTTTGGGCCTCCCAATCGCCTTCGTAGTGGATCAGGCGAGAGCTGTCCATAGCCTGTATGGCATCGTACATAGCCTGGTGGTTGCGTCCGTAAAACGACTCGTTTCCAAGTGACCACATAATGACGCAAGCATGATTTTTGTCGCGCGCAACCATTTGGCGGGCTCTATCGACGTACTGTTCCTTCCAGACCGGGTTATCAGACGTATAACTCGCCGGGTCTCCACCAACCTCCCCGAAGCCGTGACATTCAAGGTCAGCCTCATCTAGAATCCACAGGCCCAGCTCGTCTGCCACGTCGTAAAGCCTAGGGTCGTTAATTTGATGTGATGTTCGGATGGCATTGATATTGTGCGCTTTCATTATGAGTAAGTCCCGCCTCATGAACTCATAGGGAACAGCGCGGCCATGGTCTGGATGGTGCTCATGCCGATTAACGCCTCTGAACTTGACTGGCCGGCCGTTGACGCAGAACACACCATCTATGAGACCTGTTGCTCTAAATCCTATACGCTGAACGATACTGCACTTGTCCTCGCCGAGGAAATTGAGCACAAGGTAGTACAAATACGGAGTTTCCGCCGTCCATTTGTGGGGTCGTTTTACGTGGAGGATAAATTCTCCCGACTTGGATATTTCTCGGGATTTGGATGCGACATGCTGCAGCTCAGAGTTCAAAAGTTGTAGCTCAACGGAGCTGTTGCCACTGACATCCACCTTGACCCGCAGAGTTGCATCTTCGAATTTGCTGTCCAGATCTGTCTGGACATGGAAGTCGAGTGGATGAACCTTGGGGAACGCATGGAGATAGACGTCGCGAAAAATACCACTGAGCCACCACTGATCCTGGTCTTCAAGGTAACTCCCGTCGCATCGCTGATAGACTTCCACAGCCAGATGGTTTTCTTTGCCAAAATGTATGAACTCGGTCACATCGAACTCACTTGGGTTCCTCGATCCTTGGGAGTAGCCAACCTCACTGCCATTGACCCAGACTGTAAATGAAGAGTCGACACCCTCAAAGCGTAGCCGCAGCTGTTGATCTTTGAACGACTTGTCTACCGAGAATGAAGTGATGTAACGCCCACATTCGTTTTCCTGGTACGAGATATTCGGCGGATCCACGGGCCAGGGATACAAGATATTGGTGTAGTGAGGCCCTTTGCCGTATCCTTGGAGTTGCCACATTCCAGGGACGTTAATATGTCCAAATCCGGATGCATCGAAGCCGGGCTTGTAAAATTCGCGGGGTTCGGCGAATGGCGTCTCGGCCAGATGGAACTTCCATTTCCCCGAGAGGCATTGTGCTTTTGCCCTAGTCACATCTTGTGTGAGGGCATCTTTTACGTCATGGTAGAGGTAGAAGTTACTCCGGGGTGGTAGTGTATTGCGATGAATCACATTGACGTTGTTCCAGTCAGGAAGCGCAGGTGGATACACTGGTTGGGGAGCCTCACTGGCTTGCATGTTAGGATTGCATATACTCGATGATGCTGGGGACGAAGTTTAAGTCTTGTAAATCGTGAGAAAGAACTCGGTGTGGGAAAGGTTGCGGGGCGAGCTGCGTGCTGCGTGCTGCGTGCTGCGTGCTGCTGTAGTTTATATAGGTACCTAGCCCAGGACAGATCGTACTAAAAGGGCAAGGTCCTTTGGTAAGACGTTCCCAAGTCCTGATTCGAGGTAAAGGGTCCAAGGGCACGACAATGGTCAGGTTGTGTTGATGAGAGGGGCAAGATGGCCGGAATCAAGGTAGAGTGAGAGAGCTTGTGAAATCGGCACGAGGAGGGGATGTGGGGCGTTTGAGCGCTGATTCCCTAGTTAGGCAAGCCGTGAGTGACAGAAGGAGCTACCGGGATACCTAAACATTCAGTTTTGGTGAATTTTGAACATGCACAGCCAGGTAGAGGTAGGTACCTACGTACCTACGTACCTGGTGTTGTTACAGACTTGTACTAAAGCACTACTGTACCTCTTAGCAACTTCCGACCACATGACATCTGATGTGAATTCATCGTGACAATTCGTGCACCGCCGCAGCATGCTTCAACGTTCGAGGTCACAAGACGATCGCTTAGATATTGGTGGTCGGTCCGCACTCCAGCCCTCAAACTTCGAATTAAGCTTATGGTACTTCTTTAGTGCGCACGCTCCGAACGGCCCTTTCAACCAGACAAGTTTCCTCGTCCTGCAACTGCCAGCCATTTGTGGAAGCTGGCAATCCGAACACGGACACTCTAGATAGATGTCGAAATGTAAATGTGGTCACAGCCCGGACGACTCCTGTCGTTGCGCTTGCATGCTACGGTATGATCCTAGCGACATGACGCCGAAGCACGACCATAAACGCTTCTGAGTCGCAACAGCTTTCTTGATCCCACGCTGGCTCAATTTATTCAAGTTCCATCGCGTCCAGATCATCTTCCACAATCAAGGGTTCTTGTTGTGTGTCGGCATTACTATGTGACATTGCGGTGGCGACTGGCGCGATACACATCACCATCGCCCTTACAATGCTATGTTCTTATGCGGATTTCTATGCCCACCTGTTGTTTGTGGACAAATGATTTTTCTGGAAACCATGGACGAAACTATTCTTTAGGACTGGATTGACAAGATACGATAGGCTCTAAGCAGATTTCTTTGTTTATTTTCCCTCTCTTTGAGCAGCATTTTTCCTATTTCTACCTTGACCTGGGGCTATGGATTGGCCTGGAAAGCAATGGTACTAGGCGTGATGCCGAGTTTTTTAAACAACATGAAACTCGGCCGCCGTACATTAAAGGAAACCCTATTCTGTACTGTGTTGTACTAGAAATTAAGATCAGCGACTGAGGGTAAGCTTGTGAGACAAGTTTCGCAAGTGACGACACTACAGTGGGAACTACAGTATGCACAAACTGAGTCTTTTTTTTTTTTTTTTTTTTTGCCTCCGGGCTCAGGGATAGGCCATCTTGTCGATCACAAATATGGGTGGCGTGTGATATGATGGCACCTGCATCAGTCCTTTCCTGCTTCCCTTCTCCCTTGCCCCTTTATCTGTTAAATTTCGCTGTATAAGCGACGTATTCGGTGACCTCATGAGGTGGTACAACCAACACCATTCTAAGGAATGTTCAGCTCCGCATCCTTGGCACCCTTTCTGACGGCAACGATATCCCAAATAGCAATCCTAGACAAAACTAGGCAAGCACATTCTTCAACTTGCCGTGTGAACATCATCGACAACACCACCTGCTCAAATGGGGCGATTCCGTGACGTTTTACATGGAGACATACATCCTTCATATGGCCTATGAGATAGACTATATCTCCTTCTCAGCCTGAAAGATGGAATTCCTGTCCAGTTTCGAGTTCCGAGCGATGTGTTCACCAAGTCATCGAGTCTGAGTCGGTTACAGCATCATGACGGACTTATGCTTCGCTCGTCGATGCAATGGTCCGAGGAGACGCCGAGGCAGGGATGTGCGAGGAGATCAGCGGTCGCAGAGGAATGGTCCCCTCTGTACGGATGAAGGCCAGGCGTATTGCCAGGCGTACGCCGCCAGATGTTCCAAATTCGAGATGTATAAATGCCCTACCTTCCGACTCTTGTCAGGTCCAGGGTCATATCCACACTGCAGTCAACAAGAAAAACGGCTCAGAAATCCACCATGAAGCTCGCCTCCGCCATCGTCTCTGCCATCTTTGGCTTTGCTGTTACCAGTCCTATGAACCAGTACAATGGCTCTGAGTCTACATCTGCCATAGCACTCTCTGTATGTCACAACCATGACAGGAAATCACCACTTTAAGAAGGTCTCAAGACTGATATTTTGACCAGAAAAGGGTGTATCCCCCTGATCTGCCTCCCGCATTTTTGCCTCCTATACCTAAGCATCCTACGCCAATGTCCCCCAGGCCTATGCCTCCTACAAGTAGGCCCTTCGATGGTAGCCGATTGCCGCTTCCAGGTCCTCCGGTTGCTATACCACCATTTCCCCTTCCTTTCAATACAACGGTTCCCACCAAGTCTACTGCAGGAGCTGGCAAAATAGGCGCCAACAGGCGTGGGAAGATGCGCGGCATGGAAAACCGTTATTTCAATTCCTCTGTAAGTGCCAGTGTCCTGTGAGTAGATGGCCAATGTTAATCAACCCGCTCAGACTACTGCTGCTGCCACCACATCTGCTACAGAGGGAGTCAACGGAGTCAACGCCACTACCATAGAAACCAAGCTGAGGTAATGATGCTTGGAGAGGACCAAACATTAGGGCTGAGGGTCTGGGGATGTTGATAGTGCTGGCGCTATGGGCAGCCAATTTCCAGAAAGACCCAATGAATGCTCAATGGTAGACGCAATACAATGGACGATTCAAATAAGAATCTAAATTCTTATACACGCCCTGTTTTTGCAGACTCTTGTGAAGTTGGCCTTGTGTCGTCACCAAAGTTCAAGTTGCTTCTTCTCACAGCATGTACGCAAAGCGTTGGGATTATCTTGCAATTGAGACTGTCCAGAGAATCGACGGTTTGACTGAATCCATCAATCCATCATGTACGCCTCAACAATGAGATCAGTCTAAACTAAGCGGGCAATGCCTTCAGTTGATGTCATTAAATTAGCTTTCTAAGTACCCAGGTATCTAATGGCGTAATAAATTTTATCCGAATTTTGGCCGATGGCACCAGCCGCCCCCTGCCCCCCCCCCCCCCCCGCCTTCGTCCCGCTACCCGCCAACCGCCGCGCTTGCTCTTCATTGAATGACGAAACAACGACGCAAGGAAACTAACTACATTGCACCCCACATCCTTAATAAAAGATAAAAAGCATGCGAGTACCAGGGTAGCAACGCACCACAACAAATCACCTCACTTGTCTCTAGCCTTCCTCCACCATCACCATCCCGCAGCATCTTATTAGTATACCTCACCAGACCAAAGTTTTTACTTCCTCTCAAGTTCCTCCTCCGCTGGCACCGGCCGGCTATAGTCGTATTGATTCGTCAATCTGACAAAACATAAGATAGTCGTTTATCTAAAATCCTTAAACATGGAAGACCAGTTTGGAGGCCGAACCGACGATGACCTCTTCTACGATGATTTCGAACCCGTTGATAGCGAAACGGTCGTAGTACAAGAGGCGCAACTTGCGCCCTCTCCCTCCCAGACGACTGCTGATGCTTCTGCTTCGTTATCCGTTCAGCCTGAACCTTCGCAATCAAGAGCGCCGAAGCCCAAGAAGCCGTCTCAACCTGCGCAAAGGTCAGTCAAACCTGGGTCCGGGTCCGGGTCCGGGTCCGGATTGTCAGTATCGCAATCGCAACCGCCAACCAAGGGCGGAAATCTTTCGTCCTCGCGCTTCGCTCGCAAAGGGCACTTCAACAAGAAGCAGCGGTCTACACCATCTTTGCCGGCCGCAGACAAATCGCCCGCGCCCTCAAACGAAGCGAGGGACAAGCCAATGGACAGTCACAGTGAAGCCAAAATCAAGGGCGGTACATCCCCGCCTCCAAACGCGCCTACTGCGCCAGCGAAGGAAAGGAAGTCTCACGGCTCTCAGAACACTGCCGTCAGTCTAGAGGCACGCTTAGGCTCCGGCGCCAACCCCAGGCAGAAGCTGACAGACGCGGAGCTGGCGCTCAAAATGGAGAAAATGAAGCTGCTGTCGGCTGAGAAGGCGCGCAAATTCGAGAAGGCCGAGAAGGATGAAAAGCAGCATGCGGAGGCTTACGCCAAGGGCATGGAGGAGGCTCGCAAACGACGGGCAGAAGAGGCTGAACGAAGACGTAGAGGAGAAGAGGATAAGCGCAGGCTGGACGATGAGCGAGCCAAGAATCGCGAGCGCAAGCTGAAAGCTATGGGTATGAAGGAAGGCGGCTGGGACGATGGCAAGGACGCTATCCTCGAAGAAGAGGCCAGGAAAGGGTTCCGTGGAGCCAACGGAGGTATCAGAGGAACGAAACGCAGCGGTTTCGGTGGCAGCAGGTTTGCGAGAGAAGGAGACGAACAGCCTGACGTAGATCGCTTCTTGGACGAACATCATCGCGGGAGGGGACGCGGTCGTGGGGGACGGAGAGGTGGTCGTGGGCGAGGTGGGCGAAGTGGGCGAGGAGAATTTGAAGGTCCTCCTCCAAAGTCGGCGAGCAGCAATAATCCGGTGCCTGCTCTCACGACAGACGAGTTCCCTGCGTTGCCCTCGGACGGAAGTAAGAAGGCGACTGCTGCCCCCGCGCTGCCGGTGTATCCTCCTCCCAAGACAGATGTTGTGCCCATCCCGTCACTATCGAATGCTCCACCTCCGGGCACGAAGTGGGATGATGAGATGGCGGCCCTCGACGAGTTGAAGAAGCAAGGACATTCAAACGCATGATGTGGGCATTCTGTATGGGGTGGAATAATGGACGCGAGGACACAGCGGAAAATGAGTATTAAATTTCTTTGGATTACTTTTGGGAATGGAGCGCCATGAGAAACAATTGGATACATATTAGCATGTGGACTGATTGTAGCCACACCTTGAATGACAGGATTATTTGGTGCAAAGAGGTGCAGCCGTTGTAGGTACCACGGCCAAGCATATTGTATCCCCAATATTGAAACCTGGGCGTTGTTTCTATGTACTTGAACAGTGCGTAAGGAAATCTGAGAGGCAATCTATAGCAGGGTATTTTTTTTTCTTTTCTCTTCTCCCCTCCGGTTCCCTCATGCGAAATCATCAGAACGCCGAACCCTCATGCTATCCTACCCGGAGCCGTACAGTTTGAGCCACAAAATACATATACATTTCACACCATATAAACGCCCAGCAGCCACTGCCTCTCCGCAGGACAATGCAGTCCAAACCCAAGGCACACACCCAACTTACCAACCGCCGCGATAGTTCCTCCCGGCCTACCACCTCTGTATCCTCCAGGCCTGGGACCCCTCGGACC